>JANTCA010020514.1:0-24002 GCA_024741275.1 Chironex yamaguchii
TCCAGCCACTGTACGCCAAGCATCAATTCCTCCTAGAGAAGAGCCATCTCGCGCTTGCAAAGCGAAAATGACTGCCAGGACATGCGATTCTGCCATAGGCCAACATTTACTAGAAAAGTAACTTGCATAGTCAGTGGCACCCTTCATCTGATCATCCATGGCCTTCTCATCTACTCGCATGTCATTCAAGTTTTTTGCCCAAGCTTCAATGAGCGAAAGTGCACAAAAAATGTTCAGATCCTCTTGTTGCAGATGCATTGTCAAAATCTTTGTTTTCTTTGTGATTAAGCATATAAATATAAGCGAAAAGATAAAGTCAAATGTTACCAAATTATTTTTTAATGAGATTTTCTTTATTTTTCACTTTCATTTCACATTCTTCATCAATGATGATTTTGTCAATAGCTGAAGCAATGGATTTTGAACTTCGCCACACAGCTTCAATTGATTTCAACGGTAAGCCCAAAATGTTTTCTATAAGTTACTTAGCTTAAGAGAATTTTCTATTCATAAATACTGCATTCATAAATACTTCATTCCTTTTAAACGGTGGGAGGGAAGGGGGTTGTCGGCACTTTTACAATTTTCCCCAAAATTGGCAGACGTTAACGAACATTTTTAGACTTTTCGAAAATTTTGTTGGTATATCTTTCACTTTACAAAGTCTGTTTTTGACGTCACTTTGCATAGTCCATGCTCGAAACATGTTCAAGATAGTTATGATTTCACATTTTGCATTCTTTGCCATATAGGGCCTTTCTCACCAATCATTAGGGTCATATAAATCTTACAATGACTAACTATGATTAATCTTACTACTAAGATGTAAATGGTCACGCTCACATGAACATGTCAATAGATCAGAATTTTAGTTACTTTGCCCCTCCCTACTAAACTGAAGCCATGGCGTCCCTACTACCGGTGACTTCTTAAGCAAAATTAATTTTGTGGCACATAGGATTACGTGCAATACCTATAATCTGAGACATGGCTAAGCTAGCCTTGTAACCCCCATACACGGATCGAAGCTACATTGCAAATTATCAAATATGATATTTCAGAGAATAAAACTCTTTAATGCTCACTGTCCATATTTCCACCTCATCTTATTTGTTCACTTTGTGTTCTCTAACCCCAAGCGACAAAACTGCCTGATCAAACTCTTGAAATAGTTGTCTCAGATCGAAATGCAAAGTTCATAGGTGTTCCTGTTTTATGCCTCTGGTGTTGTCATGACCTTAGATATGATTTTCCTCTTGCACAAATTAGTAATGTGTATTCCATCGTGAAAAGCTTAGAAGCTTTCATTCCCTATCAAGTAACAACGCCCACTGAAAAACTGTTGTAATATCTGAGCAATAAAAACACTAGAACCTGCTCTGAAAGTTTTGCCATATAATAAAGCGCAGTTTTCATTGAGTGACTTCTGTGACGATCTACCAGTAAACTTTTGTTCATAAAAAACACGCAACATCTGTTATAAAAAATTTGTCCTGCGGAAGTAGATTTTGCCCTGCAAAAAGAGGCTTTTTTCCTAGCTGGGTTGGAGTTGAAAAAAACTATTCACATTTCTGCAGCTACTATGTACACGACAACTTAAATTCTCTGAAAATATCGCATTTCCAAGGAGAATGGATTTCCAAGAAGCCGTCCATCCCCACCAAAAACCCCCGTTAACCCCCAAGGCCCCAATAAATCCAAGATACCGAATTCCCCGTTCCATTAGCTGCAGATGAGACAAGCACGTCTCGAAACGTGCTAGTAGAATTATGTTGGAAGAGTCACAAAAATCCATCTAATATCTTAATGAATTAGTCTTTGGATATAAAGATTTATGTTGAAAGAATAAAAAAATATAAAAAGCATGGAATCATCAACAAGGGACCCGTCCTTTTTATACTTCTGAAATGTTGATCGTCGTGTTTATCATTTCAAGTCTTTAACAAGGCTGCATTATCCACCTAATGTCTCGATCACAAGAATAGATTTTATTTTCGCCAGTTCAATATATAAACTTAGATTTTGAACAAATAGAAAGTGTTCTATGGCCAAGTGTCCATATGAGGGTGACTTTCCTCTTTTTTGTACAGAAAGAATCCCAGAGAATGTACTGATTAGGAAACAGTTCTAAAAGTATAGTAAAGCCACCAAGCCACGTTATGATGAGCAGATCCAATCATGGATGAAATAGGCTTACGTGAAGTGCTGTTCTTGTGTGTTTTAGGTAAACTATACAAAAGTGGACATTGAGAACTTGCGGGACGAATTCAACTTAGATTTTGAACAAATACAAAGGGAACTATGTTGAGGTGTTATGAAGAGGTCCATTTTCCTCTAATTTAGACAGAGAGAATCCCAGCGAATGTACTTGCCAGTAGAAGCGGCTTTTCGGTAAACTCTTGTTATTAAATTTCCCCCAGTTTTATCAACCAAAACATCAAGAAAAGGCAACAAACGATCTTATTCCTTTTCTACTGTAAGTAGTTGTTGTACAATAAAGACTGCCCAGGGTTGCAAGTTCGAGCCTGGTTGGCTCCCTCTCAAAGCAGCTATTGTGGTAATCCTCCAGTCATGAGTAATATATATTATGCACTAGTGTATCTGCCGAGATAACATACACATATCTGGCACTGGCAAAAGCCGAAACGAAAAAATGAAAGGCAGTAATGAATTCCTCTTTATCCACCGCTCGGTTTCGGTTCGTGATACCAAGGACTTTAAAAGTCCTTCACGATACCTTTGTGTCGCGATGGCTTTGCATGTTTTACATCTGAGAATTGCAAGTTCGAGATCAGTCAGCTCCTTCTTAATGCAGCTACTATGGTAATGCTTCACTCATGAGTAATATATTTGAATAAATGCATTTTGTCTGTTGAGATAATATACCTATATAACAAATATAACATATGATATATATTATTCATGATTATACATTACATATATTTATAATGCATACATATATGTCTATTATTCATGACTGGAGCATTACCATAATAGCTGCATTTAGAGGGAGCCGGCTGAGATGGTGAAGTGAGCTTCAATCAAGCACGATTTCCCATTTAGTGATATTTTCAATTCCTTTATTTGTAATTCTTAGTGCCTTTACAACAACTAGTATGACAATAACTGTCATGCTTCACATCTTCTTTGTTGTAACTTCAAAGTCATTATATCTTGATGGCCTGTTTCAAATTTTGGCTGTTATCTTGGAATCATTTGGCACGACCAATGAGGCAGAAGTTTGCCTTCTTTCTTCTTCCAGTTTGCCTTTATCCTCCTGGGTGTATGAATTGTGAAGTCGTAGACAGTGGTTGCATTCTTTGTCAGTCAGTCACATGGTTAAAACGGCGTTTACAACAGTTCTTTGGTGCTTTTTTCTGTAATGCTGACAAATGTTCGAGGGAACGTATTGACTTCATCTGTCATACCGATCTTCGTATACTTCAGAGCAAGAACTGAAGGGCCACATATTAGACAGTCTATGGTTTCAGTCTAAGTTTTACAGAGCCTGCATTTTAAATCGGTTAATTTCAGCGATGTTAGTCTTGGAATGTTTTGGAAGGAGACACTGATCTCGAGCTGCAAGTACAAAGCCTTCAATTTCTTTCTTTAGTCTAGCACTGCACCGTCACTGATGGGTGTATTTAGTTCACACATCAGCTTGCTTAGTCCGTGTTGGATATGAACCCTGTAAAGATTTTTCTTTTGAATTTTTCGTGAATACTTCACTTGCTTCCTGCTAAGCTTAGCTTCCAATCTTGTTTTTCCAATTGTAATATCTCAAGGGACATTCGCAATTAAATGAGATCCTTTCCATCATTTATCCCAGGGAGGTAGATTCTTTCAACCTTTGGGTTGTGCTAAACTGTTTGTTATACTTATCCTGTTCTTTTGAAAAAAGCTCAGTATTCCTAATTTGCCATAACTCTCGAAGATATTTTTTACGACACCCTCTTTCGCAAGATTGTCATCCCCTTCATAAATCCCTAGGCATTTGTATACTAGCTTTTGATCTAAATATTTTATTCACGTTTCAAGGCAAATAGTTATATTATCCATTTTACTCCTTCCTTTAATAACAGTTTATGAAGACGAAAGTCCATGCCAATGTCATGACCGAAGATCATTATGGAATACAACACTTTAGGTCACAGAAGTAACAGAGATGGTTAAACAATGGGACTTATATTCCTTGAATTCATAGACAAAACTCGTATTATGTAGTTTATGTCATAAAGGGATGAGAGAAAGACAAAACAGTAAAGCCGAAAGTGAGTATCGAGAGTGAGTATCATGATGCCTCGGAGTATCGAGACTTTTTGGGACTTTTCTAGGCCTCTGACATAATTTAGAGAAAGAATGGTATTTTATGAGGCAGTCTTCGTTTTTGAACTTTACTACTACTTAGTAACTTTGAACTTACTATTGCACGAAAAATTTTTGTATAACTCCAACGCCTTCAACATCCACAGATGAGAAACACTATAAAAACGTTTAGATAGTCTATCTTTCAATGGTTAATCCTATCACTGTTTTTTATCATTTACTCACATACCCTCATATCACAAGGTATTCCAACGTAGACAATTTTAGTCTCCCTTGCGTCCTTGCGTTCTTGTCCACTATCAGTACCATTTAAGAGCAATCAACAGGAAATCGTGGCTTTGAGACCAATTTAGCAAAAATTTTCAACATACAGCAAGGAAATTTCTATATTTTCCAAGATTTGAAAAGACACTATAAAGTTAACTTTTACATTACATTTAAATATGCTGAATTTTTGTCAAAAATTATCGCGTGTTTTATTAAAACATTTTAATATATATTTTGAAGACGTGACAAGAAATGGACTAATCTGGCACTTTAAACTTGGTGACAATTGTAACATACGTCACGTCCCTTATGAGAGTATTCGTTTGTATTAGAGATTGCAGAATACAGTAAATTAAAAGTATAAATATCATCATTATTAATATCACTACTATCATCATTGTCATCATCATCATTATCATAACCATCATCATCATCATTATCATTATCGTCGTCACATTAATGAGAGAACTGTTTAACAAAGGGTATACATGTATAAATGGAATATCTGCGTCGCGTATATGTCATGTGAGGTATTATGGCCTTCAACTTTGATTTCAAACGCCTTGGATATCAAGCTGGAGATTCCAACCCACCTCCAGCTATTTTAAACAAAATGTGAACACATTCCTTCACTCTGCTCCTAGGGGCGAGGAAAATCGCAGTGTTAACGCATCAAATAGGGCCACAGTAAAGTGCAATGACCCGGAATCGGACCTCGTTCACAAGTGAACATGGACAGTCACCAGAACAAGAGGATCAAATTATTTGGGCTGCACACAAATTCCGATTAACTTGCAGATTTAGACAAGAAAAAATAATACAATCATAGGTTAATGCGAGGTCTGTGTAATAAATTCAATGAAAGAACCAACTTCATGAAGTGTTTAGGTAACACTTAGGCCTAACCGACCAGCCATGAGAAATAACCTACTCTAAGGTGTTTGAGTCCAGTCTACAAAGTGCAGTTCCTTTCAGTTAAATAAGGCACGAAAAGTTTGAATCGTGATGTTTAAATACTACAAAAAATAAATACAACAAATGAGAGAAAGCTTCTTAAGCTGCCATAAATACAGAAAAATATTACGGTAAGCAACAACATCCCTCTATTAAATGTCAACAAACGATGACACGCTCGGCGCCCTGCATGTAAACAACTCAATGATTCGAATAATAGTACTGTAACGACGGTACAGTAAAATACAACTTGTATTTATACACATGACAGGGCTTGAAAGTTGTAATCGTTTGCTTCAACTAGTTTAGGTTTCTTACTTAACTTAAATACGGAGAGTTACAATCGTTCAAGCTGAGCCAAGATCACTAAACGTCTTACAATCAGACAAAACAAACTTTCCCTTACCTACAAAAGGGCAGCAGTTTGCAATTACAGAAGCTTTCAACTGGCAACAGCTACTCGGCAATTCACACAAACATTAGCACTTAAAAAACGATAACATCACATAATGGCGCCAAGGAAACAGGCAAAGCAGAAATTCCCAATTACTCAAGAAACGAATCCGTTTGAAAATGCGCCGCCCTTTCGCATACCTAATAGCAAATATTGAACGATCTGCACTATATAACCGTAAAAAAACCCGACATAAATATTATTTTTAGCACATAGAAGGCTTTAAATACTTAACAGCTTATTAACTTTCCAAATACCGCTTTATTACGCGTACAGTTGACAGATGGTGAAATCACCTATTACTAGGTCGAATCCCTCGTGTTCTCAGAAAAACGTAGAATACAAGAACCTTTGAAGAGAAACAGCGCAAGGCATGATGTGCATAAAATTATAATGCTGAGGTGAGTATCAATCAAGGATCAATATGGTTACCCCAAGACGACAAGCGCGGGACCCCCTTTTTCGGGGCGGGAAGGAGGGCTGGTTGTGGGTGGATCCCTGTAAAACAAGCTGTCTCTCCTGATGAACGGCAAGCGATCGGAGTCAGTGGAGAGACATTTGCCGAGGGCAAGTCATAACAGATGCTGACAAGCGTTAAGTACAAGCAAATGTAATGCTTGAATAGAATTTGGGAAGCGGAGGCCCTTAACACGGGTACAGCTACAACAAAGGAAAAATTGAATACGAAAACGCAATCTAATAGGCAAAGTAACGATAAGCAATAAAACGTGCACTCTTCTTTCCCTACGAAACTATATACGATCCTATTACTAAAAGATTTAAAAGGAGACCAATTTGTAGCACTAGCGATAAGTTTACATGGTATCGCCTTTCGTATTTGGATGGAACTGCTTTTTGCGCAGAATGGCCATATGAAAATGTTATGCAGATTTCAGTTACAGCTACGTGACTTCAGTATTGATGCTAAGTTCCAGTTTCTTGGCAAAGTGAGTGCACTCATCCATTTAAACTGTTGACGCATTGTACTACAACACATATTAACAAAAAACAGAAAATTTCTCATGATTTAACGGACGCGAAATGATGTACAGAATTAAACAATTGTGAGATGCAACGGTGATATGTAATACTGATTTGTCATGAGCTAACTCCAGCGATGACGTAACAACATCACATGACTTACATCAAGAAAGGCCAAGTTCCTCTAAAACTGTCTTCAGTGGACGCACTTCTCCATCCTAAATAACATACTGAAAAAAGGTTACACTCAGACCAGGCGAACTAAGTGTGAATCAAATTATGCAAATAAATAAAAGACTAACGTTGATTACCCAAACGTAGTTTAGGGCTGTTGAACCAATAAGCTAAAATAAATATGAGTAGATTCGGTTGTCACTATCTGACATAACGTAAGACTGGATTCTTGCAAAAATATAAGAGAAAACAAGCGAAGTCTCTCGGCAGCAAACTGACATCTTTACAATTGAGCTAAACAGTTCAGTCAGAAAAGTC
Source organism: Chironex yamaguchii (assembly GCA_024741275.1). Lineage (NCBI taxonomy): Eukaryota > Metazoa > Cnidaria > Cubozoa > Chirodropida > Chirodropidae > Chironex > Chironex yamaguchii. The sequence continues at coordinate 7,475 of JANTCA010020514.1, forward strand.
TAAAGAACCTCGGTCTTTCATCCTACATTGCCCATGTGTGTAATTGCGTGTTTGTATATTAGCGAATACGCTTATAAGCGTATCGACAACATATTCAATTATCTTCAAATGTGAACTACAGAAAGAAGCAGTCAAAGTGGTTTTGTAATGAACATAAGTAAAGTTATGATGGTGGCCAACTGAGCTTTGAACCAGGGTCTCCCAACCCTAAAGCTGACCCCTTCCCTACCGACCGAAACAGCTTAATCGGAACGGTTGAAAGATTCTATGGTATGACTAAGTCTTCGTAGGTCGAAAATTCGCAGATAGTTCGCTCTCCTCTTCAAAAGGTCGGTACGATTACAAACTTTATATTTCATTCGAAAGATTGTAAGTCATTCCAGCTAGATTGCACACGTGTGTTACTTAGCTTCGATCTACTGGCGAATACGCGTCTGTTTTATCCGCAATATAGTTATTTATCAAAAAATAACATTACCTCCTTGCAGGATCATGGTCCTAAATAGTTCAGTAACAAAGAAAATCTAATAGCACAGCCCAGCAACCGGTTGTCTGCTGTTGCTGTGCTGGGCTATTAAATTTGCATATTTATAGAACGCTTATCGCACTGGTGATCTTCCGTAAAGTTTCAACAGAATATAGCAATGTATGGCTACAAGTGGAGCAGCGCAAGTGACTGCCCATGAGTCTTGGAAATAAGTTAGTCAGACATTAAAAATTTGAGTAAAGTCCCTTCCGGTAAATTTTTGTTCCCACCTCCGAAAACTGCATCTGCCACTATCTCCTGGCTATGCGAACCTTCTCAAATGTACCCTCATAAAACATATACACATACACACACGTGTATGCACGCCCATGCACACAAGCTCATGCACACACAATAACACGGGCCAGAGGCTTTCTGCCGCTATAAAACAGGAGACATTTCGGGCAGTATGTTGTTAGCTACAGGCCATGCAAAAATTCAAACATCAGGAACTGTAATCCAATTTCGTTGGTGCGGAAAACAGTTAGAGGTTGCAGAAACCTGCTTTAACATTTTTATAAGATAAGCCGAAAATCAGCCAAATCAATCAAAGATACCACGGGTCACAAATCAACGCTTTTCTACAAAGTCATCTAATTTCCAATTCAGATAATCTGTAAAAAGCCACCGTTACAGACGATGACAATTATAGCTAGCGTTAGATCTTATGGTCCTTCCGTGAACACATGACACTTAACCAACAGCAGGTCCAGGAGAAAAATAACTCAGAGAGATAAACATAGCCAGCCGATGACAACAAACATTTAAACAATAATTCGGAAAATCAGAGTAACATAGGACTAACAAACAATGCACAAATTCTTTTTAGCACACCTCTTGGCCAAAGATATCAGTTCTGCAAGACTAAACGAATCCAGACATCTAACACCATAAACTACTACTATTTTACACAAGCAATGTATGCAAGTGCCCTACACAACTGACACGTTAACGAATTAAGAGTTTAGAATCGTAACTGAAAATTCAAATATAAATATAAGTCAAACTTCAGTTATTACGGAAGCATCTTGTAGCATTTATGCCCTTTTCATAAATCTCCCTGTTCCAGTTTGCGTGCCTAGTGCAAACGGTGATAAAATGGATACATTGTAGGTACAAAACACGTGCCGCTTGGAAGTGTATACACAAATACACTAACACCCAATTAAATAAGTGGACGATCGGAGTTCACCCTGTTTACACTAGAACGGACCCAAACGGCTCCGTACTAAAACGAGCACAGATAGGCTGTCCGTTTACACTGGAACTAATGGATTCGTACCGATATGGATCAGCTATCTGTACTAATTTGAGATCGCTTTCCAAAGTGTACCAGTTTGGATCCGTTCCAATTGAGGTCCAGTGTAAACGGCTGTAACGAATCCACACGGGTACTGATTAGTTACTGGACAGTCAATTTGTTCGTCCCAAACGTGATTAAAAATAGACGATCCGGCGTTACCAAAGCGACAAAGAAGTCAATGGAGTGGAACTGTTCTGGTACAGTTCCGAGCTTACAAAAATCGTTACGGATCTGACATGGACCCGTACTCTTTTGGATCTGTATCTGTGTAAACCCGGCCTAATAGTCTTTCGACTTTTCATATTGGGCTGGATAGCACAGTAGGATAGCACAGTAGGATATGGGTCAGACTTGCGGTCGTAAGACCTAGGTTCGAATCTTTTGTAGTCACAATCATTACTTTACTTCCGCCTTTGAAACCTCTAAAGTTACTTTTACGTATATTTTCTGCAGGTACCCTTGCATAAACAGACCAGCAGATAAATACTTAATCAAACTGCAAACATGGCCAGGTACTCATAAATCATTTGTTCTACACCCAATCAAATGCTTATCACTGTCAAATTGTGCACACCATTTTGTTCATAAAATTTACAGATAGTGTACCACAGTGAAATTTTGTGTCAACTTACCTCTTGGACTAAGTCTTGTTGTGCAATTGCTTTTAATACAACATTCTTGCTTGTTTCCTGGATTTCTCCACCAAGGACTAGTTCATCCAGAACATAATATGCCTTACAAAAGGAAGACAAGATGGCACGATAAGAGCAAGCAACTAGTTAAACCTGTACAAACACAGTGAAATAAAAAACCAACATACATACAAACAACATTACAAACATAGTAGGTTCACTCTCCTTTACAATGCCCAGTTAGGTGCAGAAAAGTCACACACTAATGGCAATTCTATATAAGCTTCTGCATACCACACCTTGACCAGTCCAAATGAGGAAATTACCATGTGTGTAAACACAAACTAAACAAACATAGCATCTTGCATGTGTGTGATTCATACCCTTACCTATGCAAGGAGATCAAAAACAATACCCAGATATCCAACTCAAGCATTCATGCAAGTGCTGATCATGCTGCACAACCTAAGCAAAACCATTGATACTAAACAATAAGATGTAAGGGACAAGCTGTTTTAAAATTACATCCATGTTAAATACATAAATTTGTACTTACCTTCTCAAAGTTGAAAATAATGTCCAGTTCACAAACCTGCAAATTAAATGAAAAGGTTACCTAACCTAAAACCAAGTTAAGTTTTCTGAAATGTTATGTGTCGAGATGAAAATTTAACTTGCTAATTTTTATAAATTACAAAGCCTTTATAAAACAGCCAAAATCATAACTGGAGCAAATGCAAGCTTTATAGGAGATGAAATGGTGCAAACACGCGATATATGAGAAATGAGATAAAAAAATTCCAAATGTAAGCTCAAGAACATAGAGCCACAATTGTGACCACAATTAAAAATTGGGATAATAATTATGTTACAAATCAAGCACCACAGGTGTGAGCATTAATACGAGTATTCTCAGCTTATCTTTAGTCACATATAGACTACAACAAAAGCTTTTAAAGGACAAGAGTACTGGCTTCATGGGCCAATCAGTTTAGACACTAATAAAAGAAATGAGAAATTTAAAAACATAAGTTAAAAAAAAGAAAGAGTATGGATTTAACCATCCCATAATAAAATTTCAGAGGAAAAAAGATCAAAATATATAACATTGTCATTCAGTAACTACATGATTCCCCCTACATACTTAACAGTCTTGTAGTAACATTAGTGTTTTTATCAATAATGACATTATGCTTCATGTAGATTTTCTATTATTGACTCACATTTCCAAAGTACTTGTCTAAAATCTCCACAAATCGGTGAATGATTTCAAGTGTTATCAGTTCATTGTCTCCTGCTTCAATGCCAACACAGAAAAACAGGCTTGCATACCTGAAATCATAAATGAAACTCAGTGACAAAAATATCGAGGCAAGAAATATCAACTGATCCACAAACAAATACTTTACTGAATGTACTGCAGTCAAATCAATAAAACTAGATATTCTATTATCATATTCTCACAGCACTATACCTAGTGAGAACTTTTAAATTAAAGACATTACACTACACAGTTCACTAAGCTTAGTAAACTAACTTTTCTTTTTGCCCCTCTCCCCAAATTAAATAGTCTTATACACTGCACATAATGTGTACTCATAGCATATTTTTCAAGGCAGATTTGGTTTACCTGAATTTGAGCTAAATGAAAGATGCCATAGCCTGATCCTTAATATATGCTTTGGCATTACCCGTTATCAAATCAATTAGTAAAGTGTATACAACCGATTGTTACCGATGTTTTTAAAGCATCATAAAGACATACTTGCATCTAAGAGTTGTCATAAATCCAGCCTTACTTACAGTAATGTTGACCAATACAGAAATACTTTGCTGCAATAAGAGTTGATAGCAGTAAACCATTACTGTGAATACTCACATGTTCTGTTGTGCGAGCAAGACAAAGAAAAACAATTGTTTCTAATGTTTTTTCTTGACCAGTTATTCTCTCTATCTTAGGCAGGGCTATGTTATGCTATAAATACAGCAACAAGAGAGCAGCAGAGTAAATACAAGAAGTAAACTTAAAATATGTAGCGAACTAAGGCAGTCAGTCACATACTTCTGCATAGACCCAGAAAAAACTAGTCCTCTACTTTGCTAGTTTTACAGTAATCAGTATACACCCCCAAGAAATATGAGAACTGGTTTGCAGCATAGATTACATAACACAGCAAGAACAATAACCTTACTTAGCTGGATTAAGTTGCAACTTGTTGTATTGCACAAGTATAAATCCTTCCTTAAAACTGAATTCAATACAAGTACAAACAATAAATAACATAATAAATAATTTCAACAAGAAGACATTGAACCAAAATACCGTTTGTAAACTATCTTCATATCTTTGTATTCCAAGAAGCTACACATTTTCGGTTTGCGTGACAGAATGGCAGTAGTCAAATCACGGGTGATTTTTTTCTTCTCTTTCAGGGTCATGGCATGATACCATTTCTGTAATCTCAATTTGCCCTGCCTACTAAACAGGAGAATAAACTGTATCTGCAAAGAAAAAAGTAGAAAGTGTTACTTCATTGTTTCAAAAAACTAAATTACTACCTTACTACATTACTCAAAACCCATGAATTCTCATCTCTACCATTGCCTGGTCATACATCTAGAACAGGAAAGTGGTGAACAGGTGGAAGTTTGGAACAGAGATATATATAGCCATCTCTCATTAAACTAAGCCCCAGTGATGCCAACAGCATCTTTGATCTTGGCAAGTTTCCTGAATAATGTTCTCCTGAAGCAATAGGTGCTGGAATGAGCAAGATTCCAAGATTTTAAGATTTTACTGACAAGATTCACAAGCATATATTTGTCAGTAAAATCTTATCTTTTCGTAAATAGAAATGAACATGTTAAATGCTTTATTTTCACCATCCTTATCAATTAATGAAACTTTGTGTAATGACCTAATTTACCCTCAAGGTCATCTATGACAAACGTTTTCTCACTTTGATCAACTAAGCACTTTGCATGCTCCTTGACTTACACATCGCTTGGATTATTTGGAGGATTAACAATAAATTTCAGCAAATCTCCAATGGCTTGTACTGCTTAGAATCTCTCCCTCAATTGAAACAATAGCATGTTCAGTGTGGTATAGTACATTCCAGTCTACCAATACAATGCAATATCTAAAACCAGAATGTTGCTAACAATACACTTTATCCATTTCATCAAGTTTTCAACAGCACTGAATGTTTAGGCTGGTACATCAAGATTCGTCTTCAGCTTCTTATGCTTCCAATATCTGGCAGTAATTGTTTGTCAATGGCTATATTGCATCTATTACAACAATACACAGTTGTTAAAGGGCATCTGCAGTCCTTGAAATCATGATAGGCTTCCTGCCAAGGCAGTTATTGCTTTTTAAGATTGTAGCATTCTATCTACTCATTTGAACTACATATTAGTGTCTGGTAACTTATGCAAACTTTCCGTAGGATGCAAATTTGGGTTGTTTAATGGCTGCAAGATTTAACTTCACAGTTTCTGAGCAATTTTTTGTTTTATCTTTATGCCCTTTGACTATGAATGAAACTTGCAAGAGTAAAACGAGAGGGACTTTGCCAGAATGATCTATACAGATAGTTTAAAATTTCATAGTTGGTTGTGTTTACTAAAAGCCTACAAATAAACCTATTTCATATCTACAATCAATTTTATTGCATGATGTTTTCTGCGGTCCTTTTAACCTAAGCTTACAGTACAGTCTGTGAGTGCAACATGAAACTTGTTTCCTTTTCGGAAAACCATTTTTGAAGCCATTGGCTGTTTTTCAAGTGTAGACATCATCTGCTTAACCTGGCATGTTCATATACACACAATTTTTGCACAAAAAACTTCTTAAAATGAACACTTTTTAGTTAAGTACCTTTTCCGTTTTTCTTTGTGCCCCAATTTATTTGTGCAGGTGATCAAATGTTAAAAAACGGCTATAATTTGATATCTAAAAACCGCGTGAGCGGTATTTCCATGGCACTTCTTGAGTAGTAAAGGGGGGGTACACTGTCTTATTCAAGTTATACCAATTCGCAGAGGCAATTAAAATGAAAAATGACCTGTTACTATTACTTTTTAACTTTGCAAATGTAACAAATTTTAAATATTAACTCGTTCGTGGAAACAAGTTAGTATTTAGCATGTACCAGCGACACGCGACATTCTAGTACATTGACATTAAAATATAGGTTTGACTTTTTCATATTCATTTTAAAGTATGTTTTTAGACTACAAATGCAAAAGATCCCCACACACTTGTTCCTGACGGCGAAATTTTTTTCTAGTTTCTTCATCTGTTGCATGTGTTATGGCAGCGAGTGCACTGCTTCTGTACGTCAACACTGTCAGGGCCGCAGCCAGTGGGCTCGTTTGACCAGATGCTGACAAACTTCCGTAAACTGACGAAAGCTTTAGAATACAGATTTTTCATACCTAGTATGAATAATTTTCTTATCTATGATTCTTAGCCAAGCTTTGTGCTCAGACATGTCTGGTCAAGTATTTAATACATCACAAAATTAATTGTAAGCGAAACTCATACCATTGCTGATTCTCCCTGATGAAAACTTTCTGATGAGTGCTTTCGTAGAGATCAAATCCTAGGACCACCGCTCATTCCAGTCCCAACAGGGTGTTTCAGTTAGATTAACAAGGACATTTCATCGGATGAATGAACTCCAGCAATTGAGCGGCACCGTGTATGAAAAACAAATCACTATGAAATACGAAAAAACAATCCCCCTTCTGTGAATATAAACTCGCTACCAAGATGAGGTAAATTAATGGCCAATGCTGTGAGGACTTCTTTTCTTTTCTTGATCATGGCCAAGTGGACCCTTTTAAGTATTTTACAACTCTGAATATGGTTTCCGAAAGTAACATCACTGTTGTCGGGACTGCGTTGATTGACGTTCAGAGGTAGGATGGTCGCTGCTTTAATGCGCTGCTTTTGTACCTATAATGTCTAAAAATTATGTAACTAAGGCTTCATTTGCAATCTTAGAATTAAATATGTACTTCCCACCAGTAGTGCTAGTGAGGCAACGAAGTTAGCATACTCTTGGCATAGAACTTGTTGTTTTTGTAACCGTGTCCTCTTGACGGTTTAGACGGATAAAATCTTTGTATTGGGTGTTGAAACATAATGTTAGTTACTTCTAACTGGTTGTTCTGGCGCATTCCAGTATGCGCAGCAGTTGTTCCCCATGGCCATTTGGTGTCTGCAAACCAGGGCAATATAAGCCAATAGCATGTGACCAGGAATTGAATGCAATGCTGGCATTAAAGCTGCCAGCCGGGATGGCCAACTTGTGGATTGGAATTCTACTTGCATCTATCTGATCAGTCCTTATCATATTCCTTTGACTATTCTGTTTGGGAATAGATTGATACAAATGTGTTGTTAGTAAGGGAATTGTAGTTACAAGCTGATCTGAACAGATTTTCCAGTGGTGTACATGAATCTCACATTCAATTACCGACGCAAATTTAGTCCTTGGGTTGATAAGTGGTATAATCAACTGTTGAGCTTGTCTCTGCTTTCACTCAAGCATGCCATGCTTCCTCTCCATATCAGTAACCACCACATTGCCAAGGTGTTGTGGATTTCTGTAATCAGAGGGTTTTCTGGGATCATGTGATTGCCCGATGTTCAGTCTTCAAGATCTGAAGGAGCTTGGTTACTGACATAAGCCAGCACAAGCATCATTGCCCAGGACCACCACGAGGAGGCTTGTACCATGACCTTAAGCATTAAGTAGTATTTGTAAGTGCCATTTCCCCATTCTTTGATGTTAACATAGACCAGGAATTATGGACTACAGCTGGCTACCTTGACTTTTTAAGGCTGCAGGATAATTCATAGTACAAGTGGTCAGAATCAGTTACAGAGACGGTCTGGATGTTATAACCATTTCCATTTGAAACTTTAGCATTTGAATTGGAAGATTATATAATTGTGTTAATTATCAATCTTTGCTATACTTATCTCAGGTTTTTTGCTTAAAATAATTTGAGGCTTTATCTATATTTCCCTCTGAGGTTACTTAAACCACTGTTCTTTTATTATGAGATTTTAAAAGTTGTTGGGTCAATAGCTGGTCAAATCCACTATGGGTTAAACCAAGAGTTTTATATAAGAGACTACCCAGCATTTTAAACGAACAACAGTTGAATTTTGCTGGCAAGCTTAAAGATCTCCTGTATGTAGATGAAGGTAATAAATAGATCTTATAAGAAGCAAGAAAACATTTTATTCGTATGTTTTTTCTTACCTACAGACCACTTCATGAAAGATTTAGAGCCCTTTTCACTCTGAAAAATCTTGGAGGCAAGGTTGCAATAGATTATATTTCAAAGGGTTAGTATAAGCATTTGTTTCTTATCAATTTTTCAAGAATATATTGCTTACTTTTTGTTGGTTACTTATATTATTGTAAAGTATATCTTCTTATTGTGAAATGAAATTTATCTTCTCCAAATGAGCTAGCTGAACCCAGTCCTTCATAATCCTGAAGTCTAAGTCTTTTATTCTTGTGCTCAAGTGTATTAGGTTACTCAAATACTGGTATCATATTTGATGATGCTTGGTAAATGTTAATTCAAGGGCTGCAGCCCATCTTTAAATGTTGAAAAGGGGGTGATTTAAAGGCCATGTCTTTGAAGTCAAACAGTGACATTTAGTAACACATTTTGCTGTAAATTTCTGACTCATAATAGATAGTATAGAGTAGTATGATTCAAACATAGACAATTAAACATTGGTCATGTCCTGAAAGCAAAGAAGGCTAGAATAAAACTAAGGCCTTGTGCTAATAAGTTGGAGATGGATGACTCATATTAAAAAGAGGAGTAAAATCACAAATTTTAAACTTTGTAAGTAATTTGAGCTGCAATGACAGGTTGAATCAGGCATAGACAAAAGTCTTATGTTCACTTATTTTGTGCACTACTTTCCTTTTCAAAGCTAAGTACAAATTCTCTACAAATGTTATTGTTTTGATTAATTAGTATATTGTTTTATCAATTTAAGTAGTAAAATGGTGAATAAGATTATGAAATGAGGCAATTGACCAAAAATCTCTGCTTAAAAGAGTGCAAATACTGAGGAACTATTTATTCTTGCAAAAAACTGTAACTTTTGCTGTATGTCAGCTTAGAAATTATTGCAGTCTTAATCAACTAATAATATGGTGCTGCTGATGCTTTTTCAGTATTGTTTTCTAGGTTTCAATGATCCATCTGCATTGTTGAAGCATGAACTTGCTTACTGCCTTGGTCAAATGCAGGTAAGTTAACAAAACTTTTCAAATTCTTTCAGGGATTAAGTCAATTGTCACCTGTAAGGGATATTTGCACCTGTGTGGATGATCATTTTGGAAACTTGTCCTGAGCATTATTCCATGAACAAGTCAAAGAAGCCATTTGACCAAGCTGACCACCTCTATGCTTGGTGCTTGAGGTTCTTATGTCTATTGTTTCCCTGATTCTTGCATTCACATTGAATTAAATTTTTCTACAAATAAATGTAGTATGTAATATATTAAGACCATTTATTAAATGAAGCTATGTAGTGTGTCTGCTTTGAGCTCTTATGTAAATGGGTCCTTAATGATGATAAATAAAGAAATGTCCTGTATTCTTTGGAGAGATCAAGGATTTGTGTTGCATTGATTAGGTCAGTGCTTCAAGATTGAGTGGATGCAGTACAAGTATTTGGAGAAGTAGCAAGGATGTGATGAGTGATGACTCTAGGATACTCAGAAGCATGCCCTATGTCTTATGGAAAGATATAGTATCAAATGAAAACTTTTTTGTGTGTATGGACTGAGGATGTAAGAAGTTTTGAAGAGGTTGAGATTGTATGGTCAAGACAGAGAGGAGAGAAGGGATTGTTTATCTGGATGCAATGGAAGTTGAAGTATGTTTTACGTAATTGTGGTAAGAAAATATGAAATAACAGCAGAGAGTGATGCCGGGGCGACAAAGTGTTTATGATTAGTAAGAGTGGAAATTGTCAAGGTCTACTCAGTCTGTCATAGTGAGAATAACATCAAGATGAAGAAGAAAGAGGAGGACATGGAAAAGGGGCAATTTTAAATTATTTTCTTGTTGCATCATAAAAATTCCTTTGCTCTTGGTGCTAATTAAATGCTATTTGTTTGTTATCTTCTAGGATCCCTATGCAGTGCCTGTCTTAGTAAGGTAGGATCATAGTTTTATTCTGTAACTTGTAGGTGGGGTGCATATGTCTGTTTCTGTACCATTACCACAATAGCTGCATTGATGGGGAGACAACTGGGCTCGAACTTGCAGTCCTCAGACTCAAAAGCCAACATTCAAACTTCCATGTCATCACGGCACAAAGATCTGGTGAAGGACTTTTAAAGTCCTTGGTATCATGAGACGAAATTTCATTGATTCATTCCCTAATTATCTTAAATATTTCTTTTCTCCCTTCATCTCACTATCTTGTAGGGTGTTGCAAGATAAAAAACAAGAAGCTATGGTGCGACATGAGGTAAGTCACCTATGATAAACACCACTATCATTGTAAAAGATACAAATGACGATATCTCTAGACATCGTTTAGCGCATTCATCGCATCAAGTGTGGGCAAAAGCTTTTTTTTTAAATCTACGCACCAAAAAGAGCCAGATTCCTTGCGCTTTGCATTAACCCCCTCTTTTTTAAAGCACCTCCTTTGCATAGACTCTCCCCATAACGTAAAATGAATTAAATATCTTTTTTAGAGAAGTGTACACCTTGTAGTTGAATACAAATTATAATTGACAAAAGACATCGATATCATCGAAGCACTTGGTTATGGGCGTAAAACTCCCTACGACAAGAGGTTTCATTTTACACACCGATGACTATTATAACTCAAGACTCAAAGATAGTAGCACAAAGATACCATGCGTCAATGAATTGTGAGAGCATCAATGAACTGTGAGAGCATCAGTCATCGTGGTCCCGCCAGCTTGGATACTTTACGAAATTTGTTCTGCAAATATTGGTTGTTTGCATTACTAAGCAAAAACGGACCAAGTCCACATCGAATAACGAGACGAGAATATTCTCAGTTGTACCAAATCCATCTCTTCGCCCGTTTTGGATATTTATTATATTCGATTTCGCATATGTCAAATCTGTCGGGACCAGCAGAATAAGTATATACGCACTTCGAATTTATTTGATACATCCGTTATAGACTGATTTACGTTCATATAACATAAACCACGTCACTTTTTAAAGTGAGAACATGGCATGAAATGGGCTGACACGTGAAGATTTCGGGACAGGACAGTTCCACATATCCGATGAAATTTTTGTATGTACAAATGGGTCAGAAATTAGCATAGGTATAGGAGAATTTCGATGTATAAAATTAGAAAATGTACAGTGAATACATAGACAAAAAATCCGGAATTTAATATTAGCGATTATTCGGTTTAAACACATTCGATATATTTGAAGTTGGCTGTAGTTGTTATTGAATTATTTTTATAAATTTTCTGGCCAGTCAACAAAGATGTAGTTGGTTTATAGGTCTTTTCATGATTTTTCAGGCAGGGGAAGCTCTTGGTGCTATCGGAGATCCTTCTGTGATGGAAATTTTAGAACAGTATAGCAAAGATTCCGTTGTAGAGGTCAGTTTTTACACCTTTTATGTTTTAAATGATTTTTTATTGGCAATCTGTAATATAAACTTATAGTATATCTCCCTAATTGCAAGATGTTATTCTTTGTATACCTAACTCTAGATCTATTAATACCACAAACTTTTTCACTCCTTTTATTCCTATTTGACATGGGGTTTTACAAGGTGACTGCATAATTCCACTTCTCTTCAACTTATGCTTCAACACATTCGTCCGACATATTAAATGCGACAAATTGCGTCAGTTAGGGTAATTTACAGAAGGTACGTCGTCCTTTAATCCAGTTCATTTATTCCAGTTTGCGGATGATGCAGCAGTCTTCAGTGGGTAACAGTATGAGAACCAGTTACTACTCAATCGTTTTTCAATATGGTGTGAATGGAATGCAATGATCATTAGAGTGGAGAAATGTGTGACATGTAGCATAAATGCTGCTATAACAAGATCTGTACAATTTCAGCCAAGCTTTTTCTCAATAATAAGCCAATCGCAATTGTACGACAGGGAGCGTCTTTTCATTACTTACTCCCTAGTACTGTTAAAAATATTTTGTCAAAAGTTGAACTTCTTCCCTTGCATCCCAAAAATACGTTCTCGCTTTACTGTCGCTATCTGCTTGCAAAAATCGTCTGGCATTTAATGGTTTCTGACCTCTCTAGGATTTGGGTATCTAATGACCTTGATAATGTAGTCTCTGATTACCTCCATGAATGGCTTGAAATACCAATCTCTCGAACTCTTAGCAATATCTTTCTTTCTAGGAACAAATTTGGCTTAAACCTCTGTCTCGCTTCTATCAAATATTTTCAGTGCCAGACAGTTTGTCATAATGCCCTAAGAGCATCTCCAAACGAGGATATAAAAGAGATCTGTAAATGCACATCATCTCTCGCAAATATTCAGTATGATGTGTATAAAAACACAAAGGATGTCCTTAAAGCATTTTGTACAGAGCATGAGAACAGACTTTAAAACCACCTTATCTCGCAAATCTCCTTCCTCGGAAATGTGACTAATTACTTTTATATACACTTGACTCTCTTTGGGTGTCCACTTAAAGTTGTATGCCTAAGAACATATTTAATTTCGCTATTCGCTATATCAGCAACACTCTGCAACAAAATCTAATTTCTTTAAATGGGGAAATTCATATGCTGGTACCGTTTACCTTAAAAATTAACGTTTAACATTGTGAAATCGCGGCTCTTCATTTTGTTGTAAAACATCGCTTTGGTTGTTTTAATATCCTGGCACTTGCTAATCGGGATCGGGATAGAGCACTCCCGGCCGGGATCGATGTTGGGATCCCGAGTGAACGCTGACCCAAACGGCATTATTTCGGTTACAACACGCTGAAATTGAAAGTTTCTAGGGAAAGAAGTCACAATAAAGACGCTGAATGGCTATTAAAGCAAAAAGGAAGAATTTCAGATACACCCTACATGCAGAATGATATTATGATTTCAATTGTTGACTACGAAAAGGAGGCACAAAACTTTGTAGTTGGAAATCAAGTCCTGATAACTTCCAATGGCATTGGTATAAACACTGAGGTATGTACTATCAGCCTACAACGCTAATAGGATACTCCAAATCCCTGACTATAAATACTAGGCTAGCTGACAACGGGGCCAATAACACTCTTACCAAAGAAGCAACCAACATCACTAAGTAAGAAACTAAGTAAGTAAGAAAAAAGCTTTTAAGTATGATTTTAGCGCAATGTCGCAAACTTTCAAGGCGATTTTTAAGTAAGAATTACAGACCCATGACCTGCTTAAGCCATGCTTATAAGATCATCACATGATTCATTGCAGAAACAATAGTTAAACACGTCACCAACCACAGTCTGCTCGCACCCAAGCAGAAATGCTTAGGAAAGGGAGATCAGAAGAAACCAAAGAGCAAACATTTGATAAATAAAATGATATGAAGACAAGTAAAGAAAAAGAACATGTCACATGCTTGGGTAGATTATCATAAGGCGTTGGACTCCATGCCTTACAGTTGGATAGCAGAGTGTCATGCCCATTATTAAATGTCACCAACAATGACTAACTTAATGGACCAATCGATGAAAAATGGGAAGTAAGAATAAAACTACATCATACACAGGGAATCAAACACAATTGAAATAAAATGCGGATTCTTCCAGTGTCACTGCCTATCACCATTGCTGTTTTGTCTTGCTCCGAACACATTTAGCAACGAACTAAGTTTACTCACTACTACGACGACGACTACTGTAACTGCTGCTACTACTAAGACCGGGCCTAGTAACAGGATCCAAATATGGCGCACTTACAATTTCCCTGAACACATTTATGATTGCTTGTTCTCCGGTGATGGAAATTTCCTTGTTGACGTCATTCTGTCCGATTTGTATGTGACTCTTTAATGTTCATTTATTTTCAGGTAGCTGAAACGTGTCAGCTTGCCGTTGAGCGGATGAAATGGCTACAGAACAAAGATAAGGAACAAGAGAATCTTAGGTACTTTTTTACTTCAGTTTTATTGCAATGAAATACACAGGGTTGTCAATAAACAAGAATAGGTGTATAGCGTACCATTCATAGCAATAGTCCTTACTTTCTGGTATCGTGATGCTGTCAATTCTGTGAAAAAAGAGACGATTTATAATTATTTACTAATATGAAGAAAACGGCAAGATAGGTGGTACATATTTTAATAGAAATTCGAATCCTTCAATTTGTACTCTATATTCGAAATTAAGTCTATTTGACTACCTTGTCCAGTTAATCCCTGAGAGAACGGTTCCCATGCTCCTGCTCTTGCACCAAGAATGTGGCATGGATTGGATTTGCTTAGATTTGCTTAGATCTGCTTCCCACGGTTTGCTATTTCACAGTCTCATCTGAGCGTCCATCTTGCACTCTTTTCTGGGTCTTTCTTGATGCCATTTCCTATTTGCGTTTCTGACTGATAGTTGTCTTCTAGCGTTATTGTCCAAAACTTTAAACGCTTACTGCGAATGACGTCACTCACATTCGTTGTCCAGTTGCTTGATTTGAACTCATTTTGGCGAATGCCCATCACTTACTTTCGAAAGTATTTAGTCCTATCGCAATCAATATTGTGCAGTACAAAGTCTTTCAACCATGAGATAGGCACCCTAAGGTACTGGAATTGGATAGTCGAAGTCTTAATTTTGCGCTGAGTGTGTGGGGGAGGTGGTGGCAGTGGGTGTGGATGACAGAACACTGGTCCAATATTTTACTTCTTAAAACGGGAGGCAACAAAGTAGAAGCATAGTAGAAGTTGGTTAAGTATGCGACAATAGGAATAAAAGTGTGGCAGAATATTTTAACGTATTTAAGTCTAATATTTATCGATTACTGATTAACTGTATAAATTTTCTTGTTATTTAGCCAGAATCCATACTGCTCCATTGATCCTGCTCCTCCGGCTGCAGAACACGACATTTCACGACTACAAGATACTTTGCTCAACGACTCGATATCATTGTTTGACAGATATCGGTAAGCAGGCAAATTTTGAGGGCATAATACCCTATCCGCACCTTCTATTGCGTCAAGAGTAAACCTGTTCTGACTTGGGTGAATTGAAATGCCTTGTGATTTTCTTCGCCGACTAACGTTAGCCCTAGCTAGTCTCTTCCCATGTTTGTCTTTGTATACTACGGCAGCATTAAATACTTGAATATTCTTAACCTCTTCAATACGTTGGTTTGTTTGATTTTTTTTCAGGGCGATGTTTACTTTACGAAACATAGGGACGTCGCAATGTGTTTTGGTAAGTTGGGTACAAGAGGAGTGCTTCCAATTGACGGGTTTGCTCCCATTTTTCGTTGACTGTCTGAAAATTACTGACAATGGTAGTTTATGGATACGTTCGTTTGTTCGTGTGTTTTCCGTCCGTGTACGTCAATAACTGATGGGCTGATTTAGATAAAATTTAAGCATAGGCGATAAATGGCCTCTGAACTAATCAATTAGATTCTGGTAATAATTCGGGTAATAACTCCGAATATTATGGGGTATTATTGAGGTACTTTGTTAGTGGATTGATCGCTTATCCTTTACTTTTAATTGAATTTTTGCCTTTTAGAGCTTGGCTGAGGGTTTGAGCTGCAGTAGTGCTTTATTTCGCCACGAAATTGGTACGTATAAATGACGTAGTTGTTACGTTTGGTCTTGTAACCTTATTTGAGGAATACAATATCTTTACTTTATTTATTTCATGTTTTATTGTTGCGAGTATCACTACTTTATTTCAAGGGATGTGTCTTTTGGAGATAAATGCAACAGTGTTTAAATACTTGAACAATCTTTTTGTGGTATGTAGGTCGCACTTCTCAAAGATTGGGTGACAGGATCAAACAACATGTTCCAGCCACTGTGCGCCAAGCATC
>JANTCA010020525.1:0-24001 GCA_024741275.1 Chironex yamaguchii
AAAGCTTTTAAGTATGATTTTAGCGCAATGTCGCAAATTTTCAAGGCGATTTTCAAGTTTTGCACCACAAAAAGATTTTTCATACATATCTTTGTATTACACTGGTATTTCATTAATCAGTGCCCACATGCCTATTTGCCCTATGCTAAACAGCTCAGTAGTAAGTCTTCAGATGTACAGTTGCAAGACTAGCATTGGAAGCTCTAGTGGCTATCGTGCAATGTCAACGTGAGGCAAAGTATGTATCACCAAAACATTAAATATTAAATTTTAAGATTGAATTTGGCTACAGGCCATCAAGAACTTTGCCATGTTATTATGAGATAGCTTTGTTAACAAAAGGTTGTCTAAAATTGTGACCCATGTTACTTTAATAATACATTTAACGTTATGGACACCCAAGTTCGTATTACTCGTCAAACGACCATAACGATGAGAAGTAATGAGCAGGAAAAATGTAGCTGAACAAGAAATAACAGATATAAACAAAGTAGCCAGACAAAAATTAATGTAAATTTGGGTAGTCGCAAAGCATGCAAATGAAGTATAAAGTTGTAAGAACATAAAAAGATGGCAGCCGTGGTCAAGGGAATTTAAGTTTAACTTTTGGACGCAGAAAATGAAATCATTCAAGACGACTGAAAAAAGTTCAGAACACCTTTAGTACGTTAGGCCATGTACAAACCACTTCATCTTGCAGGGAAAAGTTGTCTAATATTTGTGATGTATTCAAGAATCCTTCATTGCTGCGACACAGCTATTTATTAACTTCGTTAATGTTGTCAGGCGCGGATCCAGCCGAAAATCTGACCTATGCCCAGATTGACATATATTGCGTGTCACGCCCATTTTGTTGGTAACGCCTGAAGGCTCCCGAAATAAAATTAGTTAAAGGAATAGAAACAAAATGTTACTCACCTGCGCTAAAAGAGTAAACCGAGGCAACTTAAAACACCAGCAAATATTGATTGACAACTCACAACTTTGATTTCATAAGCAACAAAATGTTACACTATAATCAAAATTATAAAGTTTTAGTGAATAGAATTTCTGTAGAAAATTCAGGTTTACGGTTCCCACCCAAAGCGCGTAGCTTAACGCACTAAAATTTACAAATGACGCATTTAATATCCTGGACATTTCTTTACTTCTTTACTATTTATAGTAAAATTTAATTCATTTCCTTATGCATAAATACCCCTTTGTTTTTGTAGAAGTGAGTCCGATTTTTTTCTTTGGCCTGTAAATATAGTAGCAATACAGCATAATTTTAAAGAAACAAGAAATTACATTGGTGTTATGTATTCTCACTGACTTTAAATCGATCTAAGTAAGACAAGGTAAAGCAGTGAAGTGCTTAGGTTGGACTAACCCTTTCGTAGACATGGCCGTGGTGCTATTTACGTTTGTTGCTTTTTGATATTTCATTTAGAGTAGATTAGACTGTTTTTTTCAAAAAGATTTTCAATATTCAAGAAATTCGTGCCCCCTTTTGAGTGATCAATATGTCCTGAATGTTCAAGCTGTCCGCGTTTTAGGCATGGTCTTTCTCAGTGATTACATCACGGAAAAACAATGGCATACGTCAACTCAGATTCCTACTGGCTTCCTACTTTGCTGAAGAGGTAAACTTGCCTTCCTATTTGATAAATCAATTTCTGACTCTGCTTGCGACAAAACTTGCAGAGCTAAGATGAACACTGATTGGCTTAGAGGATGATCTGCAGAGGTCAAGCAAATAATGGTCGGCTCTCAGAGATCAATAAACTAATGCCTTTAGAAAATGCAGACCAAAGAATGCTTAGATTGCCATTTGAGAGGAGCTGTTGAAACGGTAAAACTGTTATGCAAAATAGCGGCTCCTGCAATGCTGATACCAATGAGAGTAGGTAAACAAATATGCATACAATAAAAGTTGCGGACAAAATTGCCAAAAATTAACCTTATACTGCTTTTCCATGTTTCAATTACTTGCGTTTTAAAAATCTGGCCTGTGCTTTTGAAGAAGTTGCTGTAGTCTGAATCCGCCGCTGGTCATAATTAATGACAACAAGTTTCAAGGGCATAGCTCCGTTTTTTTACGTAAAATAATCATAACATCATCTGTATTAAGCAGCTCTGAAATTGGTATACAAAAGTCATTTACCTCCAGTAAGCTTTTCCCCTCGTCACTTTCAGTCTTCTGTGTTGTAGAGTCAGAATTTAGCAAGATTGAATTCTCACTTTCCTGCAACAAATTTATAGAAATCAGAAAATGCCCATTTTAGAAGAGAACATGATACAATACTCGGACGTCAACGTCAAATATTCAGCTCGTCTTTTCACATCCTACACAGGAAATGCAAAATATCTGCAAATACAATCATCTTGATAAAATCTATTTAGTTACGCATAGCAGCAAGTGCAAGCAAACTTCTGCTGACTAATTTACATTATGGAAAATTACTCCTTCGCCGTACTCTTCCACAAAGCAGCGCATCTATCTTTCAAACAATTTCAGTATTCAACAATATTTCATAACATATCTGTAGAACAATGCACATGGATCGAATGGCTCGAATATTCCATTTGAGTTTTGAATACTCCTGTAACACATCAAATGCCTTGTCTAAAATGTCGCTGCACTACAATGCTTTTGATTTCTAATTAGAAATTGGCCATTAAAGATAATAAATAGTCAATTCTTTTAGCCCGTACATATAGATTACTGGAGTGATGACGTCATAAAAATCTATTTATGGAATTTGTAAATTTTGATATTGAATTCCCGAAGATCTCAAATGAATAATATACATGAAATTTCGCTTACATCTAAGAAAAATTGCTTGAATAATGACAATGGGAATATCTAAGATTTCCTATAGAAACACCGTGTTTTTCCCTAGTTCACAAAATTTCAACCAGACTTACAGTGCTTTGAAAGGGAATGAACTCACTATCGATTTGCCATATCTCTGATAACGTTTGATAAATATGTGAAAAATTTCACATTTGAGATCACTTTATGATACTCTTTCTAAATACATGCTTAAAATTCACAAATTAAACTAGATTTTTATACCGCCATCACTGAAGCATCCTACTGGTCTTGCCTTTGAGAGAGGTATTGTTAACCAGCTTCAAATATGTCAATCATCGTCTGCTTAAGATGCAAAGTTTTAATAAGCACGACAATTTATTCAGTCTTACCTCCTTGGCCACCTTGCCAGCTTGTCCAGTACAATAAGACATTTTGACGAAGGAATGGCAACAAGCGTATCCCCATTTGAAATCTTCCCAGAACGAACCCCAAACACTCTGAAATAATAATAAATTAGTAAACGAACAATGCATTACACAGATGAAGTGAACTATTTAATGAATTTCCTCTTACGTCAAGACAGTTACGCAAACATATTAATGACAGTAGCTCAACTGTGCCGTGCTCTATCTTAAAACATTTTAGAATTAAGAGATATTTAGTGCCACACTCAATACTGTCATGTAAAAGTAAAAAAACAACCAAAAACCCCCAAGAATCTTGACCATAAGGACATTATAATATTAGTATTTTTGTGTTATGACGGCTAGATTAGGATTATATTTTGCCTTAATTTGCAAAAAAAAAGCAAATAGGCCTCTTTAGAAAAAGACCAAAGAGTTACCATAAGTAACTGACTACTAATGTAAATTTATGGTCATTACACAGATCAATGTTATACCACCTCCCATGTCATCCTGGTCAAGATGACATGCACTCACTAAAAATCGATTTAAAATGTTTGGTGAAAGGCCTACTCTAAATAAGTCAGGAAATATGCGTCTTCTGCTGGATCAGTTATGAGAGACCTGACAAATTAGGAATAAACAATGCAGACGAATATCAGCATGGGAGCTACTAAATAATAGTACATTGCTGACAACATATATGACACCAACAAACAAGTTTCTATTTCAGTACAATAGAGCATAAATAGCTGGAGCTTTAGACAAATACACATAACAAAACCAATGCAACAATACTGTATTCACTACATGATGTTTTAAGTCGATGTTACATCTTTAATGCGCTTAAAATGAAAAAATTAATAGGAAATCCTGGCACTGACCTCACTTTAACTAATACTAAGTTATATAAGTCAGTTGTAACAATGGCTGGTATCTTCTGTATTCAAACGTGATTATAAGTGACACTTCAAACAATGCGTAACAAAGACTCCTGCCATACCTAACCTGCGAGTTTAAAATTACTACTGAATGATATTGCCAATCGGAGATTTTGAAAATTCTTAACTTTATGAACTCAGTGGAAGCCATATAGACAGGAGCTTTACCATGACATGAGTCGTATGCTTTTTATGAGCTATGTTTCGAGAGACACTACTCCCATCATCAAGCTGTTTTAGACCAGATCATTTCCAGTAGCCTGATGATGGGAGTAGTGTCTCTCGAAACATAGCTCATCAAAAGCATACGACTCACGTCACGATAAAGCTCCTGTTTATATAGAACATGATTCTCTCTGGATGCCCTTCTAACATCGTCGACCCATACCAGGCTTCGGGGGCTAGTGGGTCCGATAAGCTTTTACAGAATACAACATTAAAAAATATATTCCTTACGGTATGGTTGTTTATGAGTACATCCTCTTCATATTTTGATTTGGCAACAGCTTTCTCTTGACCTATCGAAATAAAAAATGAAAGAACTTAGAAAGAAAAACGTATCGGATACAATGCCTAATAATGAACAAAGCCATGCTACAAAGCCATACAAAGCCTACCGATTTGCATCCTTGTATGTGATATACATATATTACAATATAAATACAAGATAATAACTTACCTGAAAATTTAAGACATTGCACTAAAAACATACTTAAAAGTATCTTTTGTCTAACACTCTTCACAGAATGAATCGTCAGAAAAGTAAGAATTACGACCACCACACCCCCTAAGCACTTTGGCGGTCAAATAACATTTCTCCTCCTCCTTCGTTGGCAGACTAGTATTTATTCTAATTAGTGGTTATATTGGCTGAAATAACACATGCTTAACGATCATTACTTAGTAGTCTCAAAAGTTACAAGAATTAATTACTTTACAGGCATTAATTACAAGTGTCTTAATCGAGTTGAAAGTTCATAAATATCTCTAGATATAAATATGATCCCACTGTTGTAAGCAAACTCAACGATTATGTCTTACAATAGTGAGCATAAATTAATACGAAATCGTAAAAGATAGAAAATCGAGTGAAAAAAAACGTCAGAAAAGATAGTACAGATATATACCAATCATTTTATAATAAAGATCGAAACTAACCAATCATCAACTATTGAGATAAAAGACAATGCTTAAGTAAAAAAACAAAGCATTATTGGAAGAGTGTCCCGAATGTTGTTAGCGTAAGATCGCAAAGTTTCAACGCGATTTTCAACTGTTGCACCGCAAAAAGATTGTTCAAATATAATAACTCTTACGGGAGAAGTGGCGATAACATACCTTTCACAATTTTTCCAGTTCTGGAATACTCGACGTATTCTTCCTACAAGTTAAGTAAAGGAAAGCAATATTAATAAGAGATTATTAAATAGTACTTAACAGGAAATTTAGGAGCACAATCCTTATCGAGCATAGTTAATTTCTATGCCAGGATTAGGAACAAGGATGCAACCTCACTTTGAGAGTTTTTCCCTACTTTCTCAAGTGTTTACAAAGTGTATAAAGTAATCATACACAGGTAGAAATACGCGTAAACACCTTGACCTACCCAAGCACATTAAAAACACATACACCGTTATTATTCTATAGCCTTGGGTTTCAAATAATCGTTGTCCCACTTTGTCAAGTTTTGACAAACATTCCGACCCCCAGACGTTATTCAACAACCACTAAATTTAAAAATTCTAATGAAGATTGCAAAATATGATTTTCAAAATAAAAAAAATGCTTGAAAGAACAAAAAACCCGACACTGCTGAGCGCAGAGTACGTGTTTCTGGCATTCTTTTCCAAAAAAACTTTTATGGCAGAATACAACAGCGCAACGACTGTCACTAATTGTAGGGTTTTTTCAGTCCAACATCGCCTACGATTGATAAAACTTCCTCTATTTGGCTTATTTCAGCCAGTCGATTGTTATAGTCTTCAAATCACACACACATCCTCTAACATATCACATAGGTGAACATTTCTGCACATCGGTTCTTCTTAAACTATAGGTGGTAGGAGCGACTTAATCATCGTCAATAAATAGTTTACCGTCTGTGCAAGCAACAGCTCTTTGGGAGGAGCTTGTAGATGTTCATCACCACCATACTATAAAAGAAAAATAGAAAAATACTGTTGGAAAGACGCCTTGACGAAAAGTTGTAGGTCTGCACCATGTCACACTTAATGCTTTACATCGACAGCTACACAAATAATGCATAAACGACGCGTTTGATTGTCCGGTAGTTATAGGAATAAAAACACTTGTAAATGTGGTGAAACAAAATCAAATACATAAAACTGAAAAATCAGTTAATAATAGGTTCAACAAACGAACGAACAAAGAAACAAACATATACTGGAATGGAGAGGGCTGTCACAAGAAAACAATAGCTTAGAGAAGCTATAAGAAGTTTCTGAGACAGGGAAAATATACTTATCCAGGATCCGGACGATCTAGACGAAAACGCAACGCATGCAACATGTCTAAAATTTGCACTTAACTCACTGAAATCGAAAGAATAAGAAAAAAGGTTATCACGTGTGGGATGCGATTTCTTTGTATTTTCTTATGTCTGTGAATGGCAAAATAGTGTGTTTATTGCTAGTCTTATCTCTTTTCCTAGGTTTCTGATGGCTGATTTAAGTCGTGTAGGTTGCTTCCTTAGGGGTTTGTCTGAATTAATTCTGACAACCATCCTATTGTGCGATCGAGTTAACAATAAGGAAGATTGGGAAGGAGGAATTGAGACATTACTACGAAGCCTATTTTTACCCTCTTTATTGCTAAAATGGAAATTTATCTAATCTACTTACCTAACACGAAATAACAACCTGTTTAGAATTAAACTGACCCGGTACGAAATGAGGAGGAGGAGCACCTGAGTGGAAATATATTATGTGTCTCGGAAAATTTCTGTACGAAGACTAATATTACATTTGATGTTCTGTCATTACTCAAAGATTTTGGTGATTTGACAAAGTCAGAGATCACACGAATTTTCTTGTTCTATTAATTCTCTGTTTATGTGAGCAAATACAAAGCCAACTGACGACTGCAAATCAGACACCTTTCCTGCCGAGCTAAACAGCTCAATCAAAAAGGTTGAGAGATTATTAGTCATTCGCCTCTAATCGTCTACCCCTGGTATTGAGTGTCTGTCTATTGGTGTATATGGTTTACAAGCGGCATGAGTTTCGTGCTTACAAGGCATCTATGTATCACCGTTTGCATTGATTCCATATAGAAGTCTTATGTAATGGGCAGAAATTAAGGTATGAGTAAGAACACCGGGGCTTGAAACTAGTTCATCCCGCCATCTTGTTCTTGGTCTTGCTCTTGGTCTTCTTTGCTCACAAGGTGTTCATATTGTTACCCTGATGGTCTACCTGTTATCGTGTTGTCTGGCCACATATCCAGTCCAACTGTACTTTGATGTTTTGATCGTTGCAAAATATGACACCTTTCTGTTGGCGGATCCAGGTGTTTGTCGTTCTGCCCCGTAACGTCATACCAAGCATGGTCATCTACATCTTCCTCCGTGTTACTGCCAGGGTCTATTTGGCTTAGTGGCAGAGCCCATGTCTCACTACCATACGTCATTAAAGGCAGTATATACGGATTGAAAACCTTTCTATTGATCGCCATACTTGCTTTTCGGTTTTTTATGATGTGGTTCACTTTTACTAAAGCTGCCCAACGAAGTGCTGCCCTTCTTATTATCTCAGGGTAGAGATTTAGATGCTTAATAAACTTCTTCCAAGGTAAATGTAGCTTCCAACTTCTTCAGTAATCTTTCCGTCTACAATAATGGGTGCTTTGGTTGCGTACTAGTTTAACATCACTTTAATCTTGCCACGATGCATGTTGAGGCCAACAGGCTTGGTTTTGAACTTGGATGGCATTTAGCATGTCATTCAGATCCTGCAGAGAAGTGTCCCTTCAGTCTTATATCATCAGCAAAGACCAGATGCGAGAGGTGTTCACAATTAATGGTAATTCCTCTTTCCTTCCAATTGATCTTTTTAACTATCGCGTGCTGGAGACAGGCTGTGAAGATTTTTGGCGTGATGTGGTCACCTTGACTTGCTCCAATTTCTAGTTTAATCCTGTTACCATCTCGATGTAACTTCAGAGTTGAGGTTGCACCATTGTATAGATCTCGTAGTACAGGATCAATTCCTTGGTTTTAAAGGCAGTGAACGTTGGATCAAACTATAGAAACCCGAGAAATTAATACCTAAAAATATCTTGTTAGCAATGAACACAACCTTAATAATTTTTTTCTAACATTTCATAACTTTTTCTCCCACACATTCTTACCACAGATTTAATTATATGGTATTATTTCCTACAGGTACAAACCTTTTCGAGAATGCCGTCCTTAAGATCTTGCTTGTATGAATCCTTTTTGACTTTATACTCCTTATGTAACAACTCAAGTTTTGTGGGATCAGCCTGAAGGTGAACATCAGCTCCTCTTTCATATGCCTCCCAGGCAAACACTAACGCAAAGAAATAATCATTAAAAACGGTAAACATAAAAACATGGTTAACAGACGTATGATTAGTGGTAAATATGTAACAGCAATAAACCTTAATGAAAGCCAGACAAGTTCTACGACCTTTTCTCCAAAAATTGGGCCAAATGGGCCAAGAAAGGCAGCACCAGCCATAGACAGGACAGTTTCCTTCAAGCCTATTATCTGTGCAGGACAAGGATAACTAAGTTATTTTGAAGCTAAAACTAATGTATGATACGCGTAAGTCGACATCAGCCACAAGTTTATGATGCGTTTTCATCATGGGAAATACAGGGAGAAGACGCAAAGTCTTGGATATTTTGTTTTTACTGCAAGATCTGAGAATGAGAACTTGACTTCAGTTTAGACGCATTAAAACAATTACATAGAGATCTTTATATCGAGACCTCCACGTTATATTCTCTGTTGATTCTGTGTGAATATTAATCACAACTTTCGTGAGACCAGTTTACTACTTCGTGGCCAGTTAACATACGTTGTACCCTACTGACTTATATCATTGCCTCTACTTTACAGCGAATACAAAGTCAAAGTCAAAAATGAAATCACAAGACTTCTCCAAAATGATGAAGGAACCCCTCCCTGATTGACCTTAGTCGCTTTCTATCTTTGATTATACTATTTGAAGCCATCGTATTGGATCAGATTGTCCGCCAGTCCTGCTTTTAGTCACTCCCTAGTTCTTTTCTAAATATTGTAGTCCGTTTTGTCGCTCTTATAGTCCGCCCACAGTCTCTGAATCAAAAGACGTGGCATGTCCATGTTTGCCGTATTTTATAGTCACGGTTGTGTCCTTCGCCTCCGGTTGCTGTAGAATCGATTTTGTGCGTTTCGCCCGTTAACACTCAGCCCTTTTGATTACCGTTCTAATTTGTCATTCACCGCATAACAAGCTAGGTGCCAAAAAAACAAATCTTTGCATATTACATCTACCGTGTACGCGATGGCGAAGAAGAGAGAAGTGAGAAGATGAGCGGAGAAGAGTGCAAAAGAGAGAAGAGCAAAGAAAAGCAAAGAAGAGCAAAGAGCAAAGAAGAGAGAAGAAGAGAGAAGATGAACCAGGGAAAGGCAAACAAGAGAAAATAACCGAGAAAAAAGCGTAGAAGAGCAAAGAAGAAGCAGAAGAAAAAAAAAGGTTGAAAGAAGTTTGAATAACAAGAATGTTCTTTCATTAGCTGCTACCGTAATCATGGTATGGAATAGGCACCTCTCCTATCATTTCGTCAAGTTCTGACCTCTGCTCCCAGCAGTGCTGCCACTCATTCTTACAACCTTGAAAGATCGAATACTGAGTACTTGCACAAGCAAACAACAAAATACCTCAATACATAACAGAACATCACTTACAATATACCAGCGACTTAGCTCTCTATTTTACCAATATCCTTAAGCTTATACGTCCGAGACAAAATTAAGAGATAATTGATTGTAAAATCAGTTAAAAAAAAGAAAACAAGTGTATCAAAAGGTACAACAAGCACTCACGCTGAGACTGTGCCATATTTTTGACGTCACCAGTGGACCTTACCCAATTATCGCCAGCAAAGTTTATACTAATAAAAAAAGAAAATACACAAGTTGTATTAACTAAAAGAAATTTAAGACATCCTTGAAGGTTACTTCCCTTCACCTTAACGGACCAACAGTCTTACACTCCGAGTGTTAGCGTGCCTCTAACAGCAGAAAAGAAATACCTAAGAGTTTCTAAAAACACCCTCAAATCGTATGTATTTTGTACAATAACCTACAAATAGTAACACAATGACCAAAAGCTTTCCATTTGGTAGCATCCAGTAATAGCAATATAATAATTTGATAAAAGCGTGCTTAAAATACTAACTCGTTGAATGTTAATTCTTATGTGCATACTTTGTGCTTCTTTGACCAATTGCTCCGTTATGCGATGATTATAGCTGATTTGGAAACGACAAAATCTCGAGTTTCATAATTAGTTGCAATCTCGACTCAACAGTTAATTAGGAGTACCTCTAAAGCGTAGTAACTACTTACAATAACCCCAAGCGGTAGCTTTATTTCTCTAAATTGGGCAATTTGGTAGCATTTGCTAAGACCCACAAGCTCACCAGACCCCCCTGTCAGGTCATAAAGGGAATACCTCCCTCCGGGAATGTCCTTTACCACACCTTTGTGTTGGAATGGCACGTCGACTTGAGTGTTGGTTTTCGAGTCGATGATTGCGAGTTCGTCTCCTGCTAGCTCCCTCTCAATGTAGCTTCTGTGGCAATGCTCCACTCGCAAGCAAAACATATACAAATATACAAAACGAGTGTCCATGTGATAGTCAATTATCTATTACTAGCATTAATCATTAGCTGACAGAATATTCTAGAAAGCAATTAATACGGATGCGACAACAATATAAGGGACGTCATCAACCAATACTTACTTCTTGGCCTTAGCATGTTCTTTAAGTGGATTTTCTCTCATTGAACGAGTTTTGGGATCATAATACGCTGAATTTGGATCAAGATTCAACAAGTACTAAAAAGAAAAGTTATTAAATGTATTGTGACGATGAATCAATATACAAAAAGGGTACCACAGCACATAAATGCTGACCTTATAGTATGCCACGTATATGCAATGTCATAAAAAATCAAAATCTGTTTCTGGTACATGCTTCCCGCAATCTGGTAAATGTTTTTCACAATCTGGTACACGTTTGCTGCGATCTAAGAAACATTTGCCACAATCTGGCACATGTTTGCCGTAATCTAGAAAATTTTTGCCACAATCTAACACATGTATGTCGTGATCTAGGAAATTTGTACTGCGATCTAGCACATGTTTGCTGCAATCCAGAAAATGTTTGCCATAATCTGGCACATGCGTGCCGCAATCTAAAAAATGCTCGCCACAATCTTGTAAATTTTTGCCACAATCAAACACATGTTTGCCGCGATCTAGTAAAAGTTTGCCGCGATCTAGGAAATGTTTGCCACAATATAACACATGTTTGCCGTAATCAAGAAAATCTTTGCCACAATCTGTACACATTTGCCACAATCTGGTAAATTTTTGCCACAATCTAACACACGTTTGTCGCGATCCAGGAAATGTTTGCCACCATCTAACACATGTATGCCGCGATCTAGAAAATGTTTGCCACAATCTGGTACACGTTTGCTAAAACCTGGTACACGGTTAGAATAACCTCTACTTGCTTACGATCTAAGTAGCAAAAAAAATTGAGCTGAATACTTAGTACCTTAGCCGTATCTTCTCTTATTCGCAGATTTCGAACAGTGGTCCTCCTATAAAACGAGTTAACACAGAATATTGGTGCTGCTGATAAAAAATACACGATGACTAAAGCATATGGCCCATAATATGAGCTTCAAAAGTACACTTGTGAAGACAAAACCCTCCAAAAAATCAAAACAATTCAAAAGAACGACTGAATACTAAACACGACCTTGATGGTTATAACTAGTGCCATAATGGACCAGGCTAAAATCACCACATATTTAACAACTAGTAAACAAGAAATCATTAAATATCATGCCATAGAATTATACGTATTATTGCTTAAACTGGAATTCACATATGTCTTTTGCACCTCGGATTTAAAAACTAAATCTTATGACGACTTCCTATTTTCATTGTCTTAACAGCATACTCGAAAAGAGTAATTCACAGCAAGTAGATTTTCTGCGTCACCTGTTAGTTCATTATAATACTTTAAGCATACTGAAAAAAGAAGCCTGCTGAAAGGACAACATTCTAGATTCGTACATTTTGGAATCAAACTTCTGTCCAGGCATGTCCAGTTCGTCCGCATACTTTTCCTCGTCTTCATCTTCGTCAATCTGTAAAAAAACCCCGAGATTAAGTTGCCCGTTGCACTACCCTCATCACACTATCAATAGCAGAAACAGCAAAGACAATGTCATGACAAAAAAGTGCACAAAATTGTTACCGAGTTTAAAATATAAAAAAACCACACAGCTTAGCTTAAGGAATTCCTCTGCTTATCATTTTCGAATTGTGATATCATCTTAGTCATAGTCTGTGTAAACATTTCCTTTGCTTATCCTTAAGCTCAGTAGCAAAGGCGTCAGATTTGCAGTCGTGAGACCCGGGTTCAACGCCCCTGAGGTCATAACCATACCTTAACGTTGATCCTTCACGGTTAACTTAAAAATACCTTAGAAACCACAAGCACAAACATGGTAGACGAATTCATGGAATTTTAAATGTTTTTTAAGCAGAGGCAGTTAAGACAGGGCTTCTCGCCTTAGAAGGTAGTCACTAAGTTTGCATTAATTCCTAACGCTTAACTAGAACTGCGAAATTTTGCACTTTGAATGTTAGGAATATCTTCCATTCTGGGTCCAAAGCCTGAATGAGAATGAAAATGGGAGATAAAATGGAGTCATCATTACGTTCCCCGTTAGTTATGACCGCAAAGACTGAGTAGGGCCTTCACTTCTCGTCTTTGACCTGCTAAGGTCAGCGGAGAAGACGTCAAAATGGTAGTCGTGAGACCGTATCTGGAAGTTCCGGGGTCTAGTAAGAAAGGAATAATTTAGGAAGAGTTTAGTGTACATCACTATGCGCACTAAATGCGACCATAAGTAATTAGGTGAATGAAAGCTCTTCTGTGGTCGCTCCCATGAACAGGTAGGAGGTAAAGGGCACCATCGTAATACGCCTGTACCATTTCATTTTAGCCATAGCAACAGCAAAATAACAACCAAGTGTACTAATGTCCGTTATAACACAAGGGATCACAACAATAGCCCTAACACCGCACAACGACCAATCTATACTTCTTGACCGACTTACTTTGACGGACTTAATTTCCACATTTGTATCAACCTTCCAATACCAACTAGTAAAACTTGTACCAATATTAACTTAAGATACGTACCACTTTGATTGAGTCTGTTTTTCCTTCTGCAAGGTCTTCCTCAAGTTTTGCTGCTTTAAGGTGTCTTTTGGCCTTGAAATACAAGCACATGGGTCAAGGTGCGATTTTGGGGTGGTTAATGCGTAATTTACAATTTAAAATGTAAAAATGTCTATTAGAGTAAAGCAAAACAGATATAGGGCAGCATGAAAAAAAAGCAAGATGACACACTTGTAAGAGCGAAGATTATACATTTCTTCTACATTCATCCTCAAAGGCTAGGTATTAATATTAATACCATTAAATGCTAAACAAGCGCGAGACAAAAATTGAAAACATTTTTGTTTTTGCTGTACAACGATCTGGCGTTGGAATATTAACAATTGCAACAAAAAAACAAAGAAACAAAGAAACAAAGAAACAAACAAAGAAACAAAGAAGGCACCAACCTTAAAACTGGAATTGTGATACTAAGGACTACATTTACCTCCAGAAACATAACCTTCCAACCTTTCATACCAAACACGTTTTTCGTGAGTAAAATCATCGAAAAGAAGACACAAAATATACTTACCTCGTCAACTTTTGCATACTCTTCTAAAATTTTGTGATGCATGTTTACGTCATACCCTGCCCACCTTGAACGCAAAAATTTTACTATAATGAATGTCAAGTGCTTTTATGAATGTACTTGGTCACATAACAAGTACTCCAAATTTGTATACAGACAAAGCGAAGCATAGGCCAAGGCCTCTGGGTAAAGAGTATTGCTAAATTGAGTACTGAAGGTGAAGTCACACTATTTTCAAGTTCTGTACCACAAAAAAGTTATTCAATATATTTACACAATCAAAGCAATTTCTAAAGACTTCTGATATATGGAGCACGGCATAATATGTTGCTTGCTTCACAAATAACCGAAGTATTTTAAAAAACAGAAAAGGAGCATAAGCATCATGAAACAAACAAGATGACTATGTGTTCTAATCTTCTAAGACTAATCTTCCAAGGCTTTTTATACTTAAGAACTGATACAGTAACTTATGATATTAACACTACCACAGTCACAAGAGAAAAAGAACATATAAATATCGATCTTATACCTGTCTCTTTTTCCATCATAATCGAAGTCAAGCTCTGGCTGTATAACCATTAACGAGAAGACAATTCAAAATTCAAAGAATGTTTATTATTGTCATTATTTACTTTAATAGGATCTTCCATCATGGTTTTTCAGATATTATTTACAAAAAAAATATGATAAAATGACTCACAAAAAATTATAATGATATAAAAGTCACTAAGATATGCTGGAGTCCTTAAGAAACGAGTTCAACAGTTGCCTTTTCAAAGTCATTTTGAAGCTACTTAGGTTTGTGTTTTCTCTAACATCAGCGTTCAGGTTGTTCCAAATTTTTGCGCCTCTATAAGCAAAGATACGTTGGCCTGCTGCTGTTCTAAAGAGCGGTATTTGTAGAGTATCTGCATTCCGTGTGTTACGAGTGTGGATTTTTGAGAGCCTTTTGAATTTGCTAGTGAGATATTGTGGAGCTGTACCATTTATGCATTTGAATGCTAAGATTGAGTCTCTATATTGTAATTGTTCTCGAACAGGTAGCCAGTTCAGATGTCGTAGCAATGGTGTCACATGGTCGCATTTTTTTGAGTTCGTGATGATCTTGCATGCAAAGTTTGGAATCGAATTATCATATCAAAGTATGAGTAATTACATCCTTGAAAGTGTTTATCAGTAATGAAATCAAATAGCAGGAAGCAACCCTGTATTAACATGGTCACAAGTTAACAATGAAATTAACCATAGGTCAAGGAATCATAAAGTAATTTATTCTCCAGTAGTACCTCACAGTAGTTGCTATCAAACTAATAGTCATGACCATGCATAATAAGAATACACTGATCAAACAAATTAATAGTAAAAAGTTACTTTAAATCTTACTGCCTATGCCAAAGACAACAAAAAGTAAAGTCACACATAAACAGAATGCAAAGAAAAAGGAATTAGAACAGAGTAAGAAAGAAAAGGAACCATGAATAAAAAGGCAGGACACATGGATAAAAGGAATGAAAAGAAACACGAAAGATAGGAAACGAGGAAGGACGAGTACTAGGGGAAAGGAATAACGGAAGGGAAAGAAATGGGAAAAGAAGAGAGGACGGAATGTACACAGAAGGAAGGGAGCCTGGGTGGAGGAAAAAGGAAAGAAGCATAAAGGAAAGATAAAGGGCAAAAAAGAAAAAGGACGGTATAAATGAAGAAAGAACGTCGGAAAAGCCAGAGAAAAAAGGAAAAGGAAAGAAAAAACAGGAAGCTAGAAGGTAGAAAGAAGATAAGGCCAGAAAAGGGAACAAAGAATGGAAATATCAATGGTTTATGGTGCTGACTGTTTTCTGTTTACCCCCTCTAAAATTTTTTGCTAACAATACCGCGAATAAAAGTATTGTCAGGTGCCTTTAAAGAAATACCCTGGCACACAGAGCAAGAAAGTTGAAAGTAACTTAAATAAATATGTGTAGAAAGAAATGGACCTGACTACACATTTGGAATCTGAATAGCAATACTAAACAGTAAACACCTAATTGAAGCAAGAGCAGATATAGAAACATAATTTGGACTAATATTCATACTAAGCCAAAAAGCAAACCTGAACATATTCATCTGGCCTAATGTCATCGCCAGTAAACTTTGCACCAACTCTTCTTGGCCTCTGTCAGGAAAGTGGAAAAATAACATCCATTTAAGATTTTACTCTACATGGTCCAGGCCTTATTACGATTACCCATGCCCACAAAGTGAGACAGACAGCAGGACAGCTCATAGCTTCATTAGAATTCTACACTTTTAATTGAAAAGCATACACTTCTTCTCAAAGTGACGGAGTACTACATCCTGTGGACATTAAGACACTTTTTCAATCCTTTTCAGACTTTCCAAACAAGATCCCAAAATGCCAGCTTAGCAGCCAAGACAGTCGTATCTCGCCAGACACTAGTGTAGGTATATATGGCAGTATTATGCAGCACGTGACACGAGGGATTCATGACGAAAACGGAGATCAAAGTACCTCAAGACAATCTTTCCTTTTATGAGTCATTGCACCACAGTTCTCACAAGCTCCTTTCCTGAATTTAGTTGCAGCTTCTTTCTAGAGATTAAACACAACAAACAGTGAGTGCAATAATAACAGAAACGCAATTCAAATTGCATCTAAGAATGTCCCTTACCTTTGAAACTCAGATAAAAACTGTACTTCTGCTCAAAAAAATCTATGTTGTTTCTTACATATTTTTGCTTACAATTCCTTAAAAATGTATCCAATTGCCATTATTCTTAGCCAGGGTGTACTTGTTAAATGATTTAATATTTCATCTGCCATCATTCACAATATCTACAAGTCAACTATCAGTGGGCTAGGTTATCATATCAACATAGGGCCATCAGGTTCTTAAATAAATAACAAAACAAAATTTTTGTTACTTATCTGTCCTTTTGAAGAAGACAATAATTGATCTGCAAATTTATCAATCACAAGGCCAATATCTCATGTAGGTCAAAACATTTGTTAACAGATTGCTCACATCCCTGAGCTACTAGTGAACTGATACATTTATGGTTAACAATGGTAATAAGCAATTGGAAAAAATTCCAAGGCACTATAGTGGCTAGAAGTCAAAAATGTAGCACACACCAAAAAAAATGCAACTTATGAAAATAAGCAAAATATTAACATCAGGATGCTTTAAATAACTATGACAAGATATTTTTATGAGTAAAAAGAAGACGTTTATTGACAACTAATTTAATAAAGATAACAATAGCATTAC
This sequence comes from Chironex yamaguchii, assembly GCA_024741275.1. Classification (NCBI taxonomy): domain Eukaryota; kingdom Metazoa; phylum Cnidaria; class Cubozoa; order Chirodropida; family Chirodropidae; genus Chironex; species Chironex yamaguchii. Next base: position 17,451 of record JANTCA010020525.1, read on the forward strand.
TCTCTCTTATAAAATTATAATGGGTAATAGGTTATAGCATTGGCCTGTGTGATATAGTTTAGAATACGGAGTAAATTGACAGTCTGGAATTAAGTAGCATGAGGTGTATAAAGGTGTAATGGTTTGGCCATTGAGAGAGACTGCGTTTTTGGCATAGCGAATGTACAACTTTGGAAGTATAGGGTGACAACCAGTCATAAATATCCATCCATCAACCACTTCATGATAGTAATAATTATCTTGATTGGGGATAGCTGCACTTTACTTCGATAAAAGCTCTAATTTACCTGTGGTTTTCCTCGTTTGTACCAATCATCAATTCCAGAGTATATCTTCTGTTTCTCAGACTGAGGTCGTTGATGTTTCAGAGTAGGTCTGCAAGTGAATGATAACATTTTCATACTCACAAATCCACAGCTAAATGAGAATAAATACAGCAATCAAGGTATTCCAGCTGCCACTTCTTATCGTAATCTATTTTCTACCAGATTGTTAAAGTTATTGGTGGTGTGGATTAAGTAACATTGTTTTCAAAATGTGGATGACATGAATCTTGGCAATATCCCACTATGCTTGATACATGGTAGGACTTTATTGCAGAAAAAAAGACAAAGTACATCTACTTCTACTGGTTATACCTGCTCAAATGATGATTTAATAAGATTTGATAACCAAGACAGATTTTATTTGGTTTGTGTTCAACTGTAATTTTTTGTAGTTTAAATCCTTCAGTAGCAAATTTAGATGACATATTGAGTACTACGCTAAAGAGTCTTTTCTTTGTCTGACACATATCAAAGACTAATTGAATAAGAGACTTGTATGTGGCTCACACAGACCTCATAAAATCTAAATCAAATATATATATATAACCAGTCTACGAAACCATACAAAATTGCTTTAATATTTTGCCCTGTGTCTATGAGTAATATAGTTTTAAAATTCTGTCCTACTAGCTAATAAAAATAATTAAAAGTAGCTATAATTACTATAAAGTGATTTTTTAAACTTAATGCATTCATAGTCAATAAGACTAAAAAATTTGACAATCAATTAATAAGGATTGTGTGCATGTTACAATTAAAATGGCACATCCCATGTTAAATTCACTGCAAAAAATTGGCATCTTTGCTTGCAAACCAAAACTTTAGCAAATGTTTGAGCCTCTGCCAAAACAAATATTTACTTGTCAACTTTTGACTTTAACTATACAGAGAAAAAAGGATTATTTCCAGAACTATGCCCCTTTTGTGTCCGATTGTTTAAAATGTACATTTTCTTTCCTCATATCAAAAACCCTACCATTGGATAGACAATGAATATTAATATATACTTTAATTGTAAGTTCAGACTGATGATACCATTACTTATTCAAGAAATAAATTTCTTAGTAAACTGAGCTAAAAGACTAAACATAAACTAATACTTTAACATTTGAAAGCAAGCCTTAACAACATTAAACTATGCAAAGAAGTTCAGATTTCAAATGAAACATCTTAGAAACTTCATTTTATTTTACTTTATTTCAATCAGACATTAATTGCTTAGATCAATCGTTTTCATTTCCTTGGATTTCTGTTGGTTTCAATTGCTTTGGCTGTTCTCCTAAAATCGACATAATACCAGGCTCTTTGCAATATAACATCCCTTACAATAAATGTCTAGCTTTTGCTGTTACATTTAATCATCATGGGATCTTACATAATTTCATAGAACAAAGACATTTGACAACCACTCAGTATAATTATCAGCACTACAAGGGTTCTTTCCACAGTTGAATTCGAACCTGACAGACATGTAAGCAAGCAAAGAACGCTGGGATAATCAGGCCTACATTTCATTAGGATATTTTGCCAGATCCATAAGTAAAAGACATTATAAAATGACACCCTTGGTTCAACAGTTCCAACACCAAATCCAGATATATTGAATCATTAAGCATTCAGGTAACATTCTAATCTGAGGTTCATCATAATCCCATTTGTTGTTTCAATAACACAGATCAAACACTTTGCAAGGATGACCAGATTTTCAACTAGATTTTCAAGATCCTTCAACCTGTCTTTAAAAACTTTGCTGCTTGATAACTCCTAGATATATACCAACAGCATAGATAAATACAATAACAAAAAATCATTGCTAAAGTCTTGTTGCCAGTAGAAATATGTTAAAGATTACAACATACCTGTTTATTCCAATATACCATGGTACCTGAGTAATGTATTGTGGTATATGTGGATTAATGTCCCTATAAAAAATGAAAAGAGTTTCCTTGGTGAGTCTCATTCAACATTGTACATAACAATAAAGTCATTCAAACTCATTCTGACTTGGTATCATAAACAGTACATTTCCTAGCCAACTAATTATATAAGTAAAGCAGTAAAGCAAAGAAAGCACGACTAAGAAGAAAGGTCATAGTGATTGACTTGAAACTTTGAGGATCAAATAGAACAGAAACAGAAAAAGGATATTTAATATCATAAAAAGCATACGACTCATGTCATGATAAAGCTCCTGTCTACATGGCTTCCACTGAGCCCACAAAGTCGAGAATTTTCAAGATATTTAATTAGTTGTCACATCCATTTGTACAATGCAAGAAATTTTAATTGTTTTCTCAAAGATTTGAGAGTATGTGTACAAGAAAAGAAACTTTTTCAGCAATGAACATGAAGTTGTTTACAAGAAAATTTACGAGTTCTCTTCTTAGCAACAATTGTAATGAATAACAGAACTCAACATCAATACCGAGTCAGGACCAAATGCCCTATTGATCATGCTCTGTTTAGAATTTTAAGCATAATTAGACATTAAGATGTGACAACATCCAGTCATCTCCATCAACTGACTACCTAAGGATATTTGTCCATACCTAAGTAATATCTTAAATTGCTATCTTGCATGCATAATCATAAATATAAATACATAATTGACTAAATCCAATACGGCTAATTATAGTGCTCAATGCATTGAGCACGATAAAGTATAAAGGCAAGAAATAAGACATGGGTAATGCTGCTACTTCTAGTTTCGTGCTAATGCAACCATCAGGCATACAGTGGAAACAGTGGAAAAATTACACATATATAAAGCTATAGATTCCATACATTAATACTAGTGGTGGCTGGGTGTAGTATTAAAGGCATTAGTCTATTACCATTGATTTGGCTTTAGCAACCTCATTTTTGAAATAAGTAAATAACACTTTCAAAAAGAAATCTGAATAGAACTGCATCATGTCAAAGGACAAAAAACTATGGCGCCCAAGGAGACATCCACACCATAGGCACTCAATATATCTGTGCGATTGCCTTTCTTCCTCGTAATCCTTACTGACAGATTTTCATTTGAGCAATGGAGCTGCAATATTGTTGAGAGCAAGGTATTAGTTTCAGATTTCTAATACCTTCCCAAGAAAATTCTTTTGTATGCATCTGTATAGATGACGTGAAATTCCTTTGTCAAGTGCCACTATAAGAATAGGTCAACAGGGCCAAGGTATTAGTTTTTCGTTTCTGATACCTTGGTGGGTGAGGCAGGTCGATCTTCTGTTGGAATAATGGATCATGTTTTTGAAGGTTATTGTTGGCCCAACAGCGGGAGATGGTATTAAAGGTATTAATGTAATAGCATTTTTTTCAGATCCAGCAAACCAATTTTTAAAATAAGTAAATAATTCTCTAAAAAAAGATATAAATAGGATTGCATCATGTGCAAAGAAAAACAATTATGATGTGCAAGGAGACATCCACACTTTAGACACCCAATACATCTGTGTCATGGCCGCAATAGCCATGATATTGTTAATAGCAAGGTATTAGTTCCAGATTTCTAATACCTTCCCTACAAAATTCTCTTGTATGCGTCAGTATAAATGTCATAAAATTCCTTTATCAAGTGTTGCAATAAGAACAGGTCAGCAGGGTCATGTTATTAGTTTTTCGATTCTAATGCATTGGTGGGTAAGGCAGATTGACATAGATTTGAACGATTTTCAATAAAGTAACTTGATAGATCGTTTGTTCCTATTATAGTCGTAAATCAGTGGTAAATTGTGTTTATATTCATTATCAGATAGTTATTTGGGTTAAATCAATGATTTTTTACATTGGAGATCTGCATCCTTTTAAGGGGGTTTCACCCTTAAACCGTCACTGGGGCTTATAGTGACCCCCAGACCCCCCAGCTGGATATTAAAATAATTGTGAGCAAAGCGACACAAATTTGTTGGCTCTAATATCTACTTTTTTCCCTCCCAGCCGCTCCTGATTAATACCTATATACAAAAGTTGAATCTTGTTACGTATAATTAACAGCCTTGAAGTTCATAACATAAAACTTGTTTTGGTATCTGCATCTAATGAAAAGTTTAGACCGTTTATTTAAAGTAATGTCTTTAGGAGCAGTGAGGATTACCATTTTCTCCTCAAGACAAACATGGCATTTCTTAAAGATCAGCCATAGTCATGTGCATACGTGATCACAGATCATGCTATTTTGTATGGTTCATTCTGTGTCTCGAGTTTCCAAACATACTTGGAAAGTTCAGTCTCATTTTCGTACTTTTCATTCCAACAGGATTTTGTATGGTTTTGGTACCTTTCTTAAATGGTCCAGCAACCATTCCAATATACTCCCATTTTGTCATGGTAAGTAGGGCAACTGTAACCACAATGACGGACTGATCAATTTGACCAAATTTATGGGCAAACTTTTTGGCAGATTCATTGATCATAGATGATAGCATATTATATTGAAAATCTGGAATGGTACCTTCTTCCATTTTTCATTTACTTTACTTCAAATATTACATACAATTTATTTCAAATGCATATCATTTATGGTCTTACCTGATCTAAGATGTTGATAACTGATCTGTACCATTCATACTATGCTTGTCTTTCAATTCAAGCATAGTTGCAGCATTTTTGTATACAAATTTTTTAATGTTTACCACAAATAAGTGATATTCAAGTTGTGTGATTTGATTTAATGCTACACCAATCAAAAAAATTGCTTTAGGTATAACCTAGAAATAGCCTATTATGATGTAACAGGAAATAATATATCCTTTGTGATGTGAAATTATTGACATGTTGGTGTGAAATTATTTGACCTGCCAGGACAACATCTTTGAAGTACCTGTTACCACATCTAGCATACATGTTGAAAATCTGTTTTTAATTCAACATTTTACAATCTATTTTACTACCATTGGGAAAAACCCACAAGTTTCTTTAAAAAATGAGTTTTCATTTGTGGCTATTAAGTCACCTTGGTTTGGTTGGATCTAAAGTTAGTTTGGCATTTTTAATGATTGCTCAATAGGTCAAGCAAGGTCAAGTGACTACAACTTGTTAACATATACCACAAAGATTACACTGTTTGGAACAGGACAAAAAGAGAGAATGGAATGGAGGGCAAATGTGAACCAAAGTCAAATTAAGACTCTGTGCCTTTTCATCAGAGGTATTCATTTTGCCAGAAAAAATGTTATGATCCTTTCAACCTCCATAGGAAAAAAGTAAATCACATACTCAACAGCCAAGTACTTCAAGACAAGGATATAAGTCTAGTACATATGCAGAAGCTATGCCCAAAATACCACATTCAAGGTACTAATCTCTGTCTGTATAAATCGTATGTAGAAGTGATGTGAAGACAGTGATGAATTTAAAGATGAGAAAAGTGCTGTTAAGGAATTACTAGCTACATCAATGGAAAATAAAGACGTGAGCTACATTCAAGTACATGCAGTCTGGCATAGCATGCCATATTGATAAGAAGAATAGTAACAGTGGGGTCAAGCTTTTAAATCCAGTCTTCCCTTCAAGATCTTTTTATTGGTGATGAAGAGACGATATATGCTAAGTTGCTGAAAACCATGTTGTATGTGTTGTAAACATCCCTGAAACTTCAGGACATAATTCTATTTTACAGAAGAGAAGCAAGCTTCCATGTTGACTAAGTTGAACTGTTGATTATGATGAACAGATAAATCCACTGAATATTTTTACTTGTCTTCTGTATGGTTAAGATTTGCATTATTACAAGGATGCCTGATATTGAGATTTGCTGTACTGGCATAAGTGTCTGATTTTCTGAAGTTGATTTCATCCATGAGAGGTTGTTACATGCTTAATAATCAGAATATGAATTCAAATAAGTGATATTATTATGCTTAAATTGACGGACAAGTATGGTAATTGAATGGTACATGTCAAACCTCAACATCTTAGATCAGGTAAGACAATAATATATGTGTTTTAAATAAATCTTAAATAATGTTTGTGGTAAAATAAACAAAAACAGAAGAAAGTACCATCCCAAATTATTAATATAATATGCTACCACCTATCATCAATTAATCTGCAAGAAATGCACTCATAAAGTTGGCCAAACTCCGAAATCTTACCTACTGAAGGTAACAACTGTATCATGCTTTGTTAATTAGCTGTATTTGGGGCAGATCTGTTGCTTATTGCTAATGGGGGCACTTAGAGGATAAGGGGCACATAAAGAAACACAACTGACACAGTGCTTGATAT
>JANTCA010020536.1:0-23999 GCA_024741275.1 Chironex yamaguchii
GAGTGTCAGACGAAAAAAGCTTTTAAGTATGATTTTAGCGCAATGTCGCAAATTTTCAAGGAGATTTTCAAGTTTTGAAAAAATATTGCTAACGAAAAATTAACAACGTGTACTGCAAAATAAGAGTACTATTCCAATTCTTTTAATCTATGAAACGATTTTTATCTCATAAAGAACGACTGTGACGTTCCTTTTTTTGTTGGCTTCCCATTCCTGATCTAGGTAAAAATGATTCACCCTTTCTGTTTAAATCTAGGAGAGTATATATATATACTTTTTCCTGCTCTACAGTTTAGTCTTCTTCGCATACATTTTGGATAAGTCTTTTTGGTCAGTCCTTGCTTCCCCTATATTCTACATTTTGTCATGAAAATCTTACTTCCAACCAATCCTACCTTCCTCATAAAGTACCACGAAAATTTCTGGCTTCCCACCTGTGTATCCTTAACAAGTCTTTTCTCTCGTCTTCTTTTCTGAATACCTTTTTATCTGTCACTCTTTGTATACTGTTTCTTTTCCAAAACCAAAATTTAACTGCTTCTGATTCCTTCTTTGTTTGGGGTAGTACTTCCCATGTTTCAGTTACATACAACGAGATTTAGTTAACACGGTACCTCAGAATGATCGCTGTAAATAACCCAGTCAAATGCTATGCAAGCTTTGAAAATCTTTGCCACTTAAATGTTAGCTTTTCGCTTAGACAGAATTTAACACTTGATTTAAATAGATCATTGCTTGATCATTCAGTCGCGTAACTAGGGCCTTTTAGGTCAAATATTCGTTGACCGATCCTTGTTATTCCAAATGCTGGGGACAAATTAAGAAATTTTATATATGCTACTCGTTATACACTAACCTCAAGGTACTAAAGTTCTGTAAATTATTTACCTGTTTATTTTCATCCATTTTGAGATGCATGTTTGAAGATGGAAAGTCTTTTCCGGTTAAAACATTTCATATTGTTAGTGCTGATGTTTTGGCCTTCACTTCTAATTGTATCAACTACAGAGGTGATTAGACTTAATGCATTATCTTCGGTGTTTCTTATAAGGATGACATGACAAGCAAAAGAGAAATCATTTCGATGTCCACCAATTATATATCCTTCCGCAGCATCTACCTCTACTAAAATCCCTTGACTGTATCGATTATACAAATGTGAAAAACAAACATTACCATATATTGCCCCTTGTATCCTTAAATATTCGTTTAAAGACTCTTCTACCCTAAATGTCTTTATTAGCTTCTAGTATACGTTTTTCAAAGGCCTAAAGTCCATTTTGTAAGAATATTTACTCCGTCAAACTTCTCCTCATGGTTAATCAAGTTTAAACAATATTATTCCTCTATCAGCATCCTTGTTGAAAGAGCATCTCCTATTAAAATAGAGTCTCTGCTTTTAGTACATTTTTGTTAAATCGTATTATACTTTGAGAATTTTTGGTTGTATTTCTCTTCTTGTGATCCTCACCAGTATTCTAAAAACTATACTAATAACATGGTTCACAAAGCTGATGGTATGCTAAAGTTTCATTTAAACGCAACTGGCTTTTCATAGTAAGGTAATAAAAACTATTCGCTAAGTTCTCTTAGCTAGATGGTATTACAAATATTTTTTTCTGATAATTTCTACAATAATATTGTCTTTTATGAATTAAAACACCTAATTATTGCTGCAAAACTTGTGTTCTTATGTATGCTTGGCTTTTAGGCCCTGCTACCTTGAGATGGATGTTATGTGCATTTTATCCATGTTAGCGAGATTTTTAATTGTCTTCCATGCCATTTCCGTCCCTCCATTAAAAAAGTTTTAAATTTCAAATTGAGGATATTCCTATGTATTTATTGGACTTTCTTTTACCTTGTAAGAAATGTATGACTGAAAACTGTGTTACAAAGACAAAAATCAGGAGGAAATATTGAATTTAAAAGTACAAATAAGTAATGGAGTAAGTCTGTCCAATTATTTTGCGCGATTTTTTTCTTATAAGCAGTTCTAATGTAGTACGCTGAAACTCCGGTAGAAAGACGTAAATGAAAATTGTACAAAGTTGTGTAAAGCAGAATTTTATCAAACCCAAACTTTTTGACACTAAGATTTTGCAGAGACACTAGGGACCGAAGTAGTAGTATCTCTTGATGAGCTCGACATTTCCAATGTCAACCAGACATAGAAAATTAGTAGTTACAAAGGCACAACTGCAGTCGATTGGTAAGAAGATATCTTACCAAAACTCATTTCAATCCTATGAAAAGGACGAAACTACTTCAAATGGAATAACATTTAGCAAAATATAATGAAAGTCAAACAAAAACTACTTTGGACAAGCAAGTACAATGTGGTGAAGCTAATTACAGAGACAGTGCTTGCAATGACACCTCTACCAGACTAACAGGAACGGAATAATGTAAAGTTCTAACTATTATTGGAAATGTGGAGCTAAAGATTGTGTAGATCAACGCTGAAACTTTTTGGAAAGATTGTACAGGCTAGTAATATTACTCTATGTTATACTGATATGACTATTATAACTGTGCTAAATATAAACATAGAGACTGTGGTTTGTACTTTTAACCATAATTTAATTACTTATAAGCATGACAGCAATGACAAACAGTTGATCTCATTTCTAGCCATATATATCTGACACATAACTTTGAAAAAACCAATCGTACACTGCAAATTCAGAGGTGGATCTTTGTCCAGTTTTACAAGTACAAAATGAACAACCCTAGTAACATATTACATCAAGAACTATTCAAATTACATAGTACATTGTCAAGAACTATTCAAATTGCATATGGAGTCTTTAGCAGAGACATTGCAGCAAATTTAGCACGAGCGAGTAATATAATAAAATTTTGAGTAACAACGTCAATCAGCGCCCTAATAAATAACCAAATTTCGATTTACCTACCTTCCTTTTTCTCGACGGAGGTGATAAAATTAGCCCTAGATGTCATATTAAGCCATTACAGATTAGTAAAATGCACTTTGATTTGAGTGTTTCTTTTTGGAATATATTCTTCTCAGACCATGGAAAAGAATTATAAATGAGGTGTCCCAAGGGTTTTGTTTAGTAATAAAGCCACAAATCGTTTGATGTGGTGTATCCTACGGAGAAGAATTTGTACTAAAATTTTCTCTGTAAGATGTTCAGTTTCTATCAGGATTCCAAAAAGTTAATACATTATTAGGTGGCGATCCGAGAATTCCCCAAAACAATAAAAAGCTCATAAAAGGTTTGAAACTTTGTAACCATAACGATGTTGGGTGTAATCCATAAATTTCTTGTGCTCTTCAAATTGTATCTGCTTATTTAGCGAGTATGATTGACAAATGAGAAGACGATCGCGTAAGTTGAATATAATATTGTAACAGTTTTTGTTCGTTACATTGACAAACTATGCCCCCTATTATTTTTATCAGAAATTTCTATAATTTGTGTGACAGTAGCAACAGGTTCGTTCACCGATTACCGGTAGATAGATTCAAAAAGGAATTTAATTAAGCCCTAGCGATCGTTTCCTCAATTATATTGTTCTGCAACTGTCAACTTCGCAACGCAAGCATCTCAGTTATATTCAATTACTTGGAAATCTTGTCGAATTCTAATCTTTGCCCTTTAACTCATTACGTCTTGTATAAGCACACTTTTGGAACGTACTGGAAATTTACTTTACATAAAATTACAGCTTTTGCAAAATGTTTACACTTATAGTTCAACCAAAGTCTCTCTTTGTCTATGTCTTCAGAGACAAGGTGATTCTAATTTTGATTTCATAGCATAACAATTAATGAAAATATAGTTCAGGTACAAGCTTTACACAACAAATTCTCCCCACAAAGCTCAAATTCTTATTTTCACTACTCTTTACTTACATCAAAGTACAACTTACCTTCATACTTTGAGTTGATCCGCAAAACACAAACCGTAGTGTAATTGAACTGGACTTCTTTCAGCAATGTTTCAGTATATAGTGCTTATTAGATCGATTTCCAAGACTACACGGCTAGCCAATATGTTTCCAACACACTTTCTTTGTTGAAGGCTTCGGCAATGTGTTTTGTTTCATCAATTAAATATGATTGTTACGGAGAGGTCTGTTGCAGGTGAACCATAAGGCCTAAGGTTTGATCAGATTTTGCAGTAATAGGCTTTCTTTTTTTTAAGGTTGGTCTTGTAGAATTAAGGATATATTTACAAAGCGTCAGCGGCGAGACATGAAGATTAAAGTTAACTTTTTATGGGTCCTCATTCAAAATTGATCTCTATTTCTAGCAAATTCCCATATGTTATCCTCTTCTCACGGTAAACAATGTACATTTTATCTACTCAGAATAAATAAAAAGGGACAGGACAAAACATATTTCATTTCAAGCACCATACCTGCTTCGAATGTTAATCGATGTGAACAAGGAGAACTATGCTGTTTGGGTTTGCACTCTTAGAAAGCGAACGGATGGTGCATCTGTTTTCATGCAATTTTCTTCAAAGATAAGAGTCAATAACCCGCATTAGTGTGTCTGCAGAGATAATATTAAAATATCTGGTACTGACGAAGGTGAAAGCCGAAACATAAATAAAAAATTGAATTAATGAATTTTCCCCTTATCCAACGCATGGATCCGACTCGTGATACCATGAACTTTATAAGTCCTTTTTCAACCAAAGAGTTATGTCGTGATGGCATATCGGTTTCATTGTTTGCTTTGGAGTCTGAGGATTGCACATTTAAGCGCAACACTTCTCAAATTTTTGCGGCTATTGTGGCATTCAAGCCGTTTTCTAAGTATGATGGTCAACACCTTGCCTGCAATCGACAGCAGCGTTATGCCGCGGTAGTTAGCGCAATCTTGCTTACTGCCCTTCTTGTAGACAGGCACAATAATTCCATCCTTGAAATCTTGTGGCACAGCACGTTGAGTCCAAATCATAGACATGAGGTCACGAATCAGGTTGACATTCTCGTCATTTAAAGCTTTAATTACTTCGGCAGGAATATGACAGGTTCCTGGTGACTTATGCCGCTTGAGCGAGTGCACCGCAGCTTTAACTTCGACTAGAGTAGGAGGTGAGTCCCCAAAATTTAATAGGATCTCACTTAGATCAAGACTGATCATCAGAGTTTTTTTCATGAGGATCAGTCCTGTAGTTTTTGGATAATCCTGCTAACAGACAGACAAGCAAACGCCGAAGAAAACAATGCCTCCTAGGCGGAGGTAAAAATGGGAACTTACTTTTGAAAGAAGGGTATCTGACTCCACCACTGCCTGGTCTCAAGTTCAAGATGAGAAAGGAGGGTTGGAGTTAGGAAGGACATACAACGGTAAAATTCTAATTCAAGTAATAATTACGAATGGCTGATCAAAAGATGTCTTGTAACACTCTGCAAAAACATATGAAGCATGTATCCATCAAGGAGAACGTAGTTTTTTTATGGATATGTTGAAGGGAACGTTTGAAAGAGGAAAAGCATCAGATTAATAGTCAGAGAGACTCAGGTTCCAAACTCAAGTGGTCGATTCTTATTCATTGCTTCAGTTATTTCAAAAGATAAAATTTTCTATTTTAATCTGAAACTTAGAATCATTTGCAAAATCGAGTCACTGTAAAGGCCGTAAATCTGCTCGTTATTTTTGCCTTGATATAGCGTTTTCGTAACATATTAATGTACGAGAATGTTGTAATGTTTCTTCTGTGCCTCTCGTCCAAGAAAGCTTGTAAAACAAACTCAGTATTATAAAAGTCGTGGCATTCTGCAATTTATAAACAATCTGTACAATAGTCGAAACAGTTTTAGTACAGCACATTGACAATTTGCAAATGGATCTTTTTCATGTCTTAAAATGGTGGCAATGATCACCCTCTGTCTCTTGATTATTGTACGATATTTCGACGACACTTTCTGTAATGACACTTTCTGAAGTTTGTGGCCGAAGTTAAGGAAGGGCCAACAAATAATGTTGTTGCACTCTTTCATAATCAGGGATGAATGTACCTGCAAGTCGAATATTAAATATGTATAAAGATTCTTAATCGTTCTCAGTAACCACAGTTTGTTGCTGACTAGCGTCTGATTCTTAATTTCTTTTCAGCTGTTTCGTTGCCGCTATTTAATCATCAATTATCCATCGAAGTACTTCTACTGTTCAAATGTCCCTTGTCACTGATAACCTTAATTCGTAGTTCTTTATTGGCTTTATTGTTCCTTCTGGTTATTTTAAGCTTATTGTCCTGATTCTATTATCCTGCTTATTGCCAATTTTGATTTTGTACCCTTTAACTGGTTTGTGATCATTATTCTTACACAATTGGATTTACCTTGTAAATACCAGCAATCGGACTCTGGCTTTAGCAATGTATTTAAGGTTACCATGTACCCACTGCAAGTGGAGCTGTGTCATATGACACTGACGTAAGTTAGCAGACAATCAATTATTAGTCCAAGGGACAGCAAAGGAACTAAGTAAAGCTATTGCAGTATAGTTGAGTATGCTGCTACTATGACAAAGTTTGGTGATTCTAACTGTTATTGATGACATAAAGACAGGGTTAAAGGCACACTGAGAAACCTTCTTTAGAAGGAAAGTGATTTTAAAAGTCAAATCACTCACATAGTATGGATAAAAAGTCATTATTAATCTCAAGACAAGACCGTTTTAAAAATTTTAAGAGAATTTGTCGAGGTGCTGGAACAAATTGTACTCCACCTATTCTTTATAGTGAAACATAAACGGGACACCTTGCTCAAGTAACCAAGCCAAATAAGCCACCAATCCTGGCAGAAGGTTATATTTACATAGTATGTAATAGAAGGATATCACATTCACCTTCCATGCAGCCTGTCGCGAGTTTGAATGCTAATGCTCCTTTTGTCCTGATAAAGTAGCATTACTTTCGAAGATCATCGTTTCATCTTCCAGCCTGGAAATTCCTCCACCTAGTCGATAAATGCAAGCAACGGTAACTGTAAGCAAGTCACTTGTAAGCGCATACCTCAATTAACAACAGCCAAATAAGTGGACAATCCGGAATCTTTTGACTTTTCCCTCCGAGCTGTTTTGTACAGCAGCAATGTTATCAGATTTGCAGTCGTGAGACCCACGTTCGAAACTGTTGGTTATAGTCAACTTTCCATCAGTTACTTGATACCAGTTAAAATACTTAAAATACATCAAACGCAGCATGCCACAGAGGCAAAGATACTAAAATATTATCAACGCTTCGATATAGTTCACAAGTTTAAGATTTATGCCAAGACACACTGTGGTCACATGGATGAAATTAACCAATCAAAGAAAAGTCCTTTCGCGCGTTGTGCTCGCTGTTGATAGGGTACTGCGCTTTCTTACAGTTGTTAATTAGTCCCAGATCAATGCGAACACTTTTTCTTTGATCGTTATCTAAGACGGAAAAGGGATCGGTGACCTGCATGTTCCCGATTCTTACGATCTTATGGAAACTAGGCTTATTAGAAGGTGTCAGATTTGCAGTCGTGAGTGCATAGTTCCACGCTTTAGGTTATAATTACAACTTTACTTCTGTTCTCCTTAAAAGACTTAATATTGCTCACTTTGCTGCCTTTACGGCACTTGTGTCATTTCTATTACACGGCTTAGAGATAACCCACATTTGTCTATGTCACAATTATCCGCACAGCTTTTACTTAGAATAGTCGACTTCGAAAAAGCGAATGTCCTCTTTATGCTTATGCGGTATTAAATTTCCTGCTATGCAGTCCAAACTTTGTCCACCTGTACTATTATTATTTATTACGGTGGGGACGCTGTACCTACTGAAGGAGCAGGACTATGATCACATGTGTGAACAATCTTTTTGTGATACAAAACTTGAAAATCCCTTTGAAAATTTGCAACGTTGCGCTAGAAACATACTTAAAAGCTAACTTCATCACTAGGTATGCAAAAAGAGTTTTTCACTTGGACTCTTCCAATAATGCTTAGCTTTTTCAATTTTTCCTTGTCCTTTTTTCTTTCTTGTTTATGATTGGCTAGTTTCGATCTATGTTTCTTATAAAAGTTTGTCTTATGCCTATACTTTTCTTTCTTACGATTCATCCTCTGAAGATTGGCGGGCAAAAAAATCTTTTATGCATGTTTTTAGAGCAATATCGCAATTTTTTAAGGCGATCACATTTTTCTAATTACAACTCTGTGGATGAAAAAATAAGTGAAAAGGTAAGGTATACGAGATCTGTATATTCATATTTGTTCCAAGGAATGGTAAATTCAGAGATAAATGATTCAAATGCAGAACAACACTGTTCTGTACATTTTATGTTTACTTTTAGACAATTTTTTACAGATATCTTACATTGTTTACATACCCAGTCGATCGTATTATACAAAACCATGCATGAAGGGATGCATTCAGTAGAAGGAAGTGGGGTGCACGGGGGCATAACTTCAAGGAAACCTTTTATTACGGTGCTTTATTGCCCTTGTATTGTTACCGTTTGAGTTTTATTAAAATGAACGTTAAACTGTTGTTTTTCTGAGGACATAATTGCACATCTACATTTTCCATTACAATTCCCCCACATTACGACAATGCACACATTTCCCTATAAAAGATGACTTTATTTTACATGTTATTTAAATGTTTGTTCAACACATCTGGCCTTTTTTCATCAGTTAACCTGCAATCACACTTGAATAAATATATTTCTCACACAAAATAACCAATATTTTTGCCTATTATATCATCGGTGTTTCTCCCATAGAAAGAAATACTTAAATCTTATTAGTCCTGTTACCAGTAAAGGTCCTAGCTAAAGAAGGAGAAACCACTAATTATTCAGAAAGCAGGGCTTAATATTTCGGCGAAACTTTACAATTATCTAGTTTGTAGGAAATTGCAGTACTTACAAAGCTTGTTGGACTGGTAACATAATTTATCGTATATGTTTGCATAACCCGTTTGACCAAGACAAACACGTATTGGTGTTTATAAACGCGAGTAAGTAGCTGGGTCATTATTATTCATAATTGGGAGATGTCTAAATGGGTCGTCTACAGCAATACGAAAACTTCTTTCATCTACCTTAGATACTAAACCTACACTTAGATGTATCGTGCTAAACAAGTAGCCTAGTCAGATTTCAAAAAGGGTTAGGTTTTGATGAACTTGAAGTTTCAGATATGCTGGAACTGCAACTTTGTTTTCAACAAATTAGTATAGCTAAGATAGGGTGTGCCATTTGCGTAAATATTAGTAAGGACCTACAGGAACCTCTGACTTACAATTTATCGGGTGTGTTCGGTCATCACCTCCTCCTATGATTTTCGTTGATGACCATAGGGAGAACGTTTTCTTCTAATTCTTTAACACCTCGTGTCACCTTCTCCAACCTGTATCATTACTAGTGTCTTCCTAAACTTAGTTTTATCTCCCAGACGGATAAAATCCTGGATAAGATGCAATGGTTTCAGCTTGTGGTTCCTAAACAAAAAAGCTCGCTAGGATTACTATGTATATTCTTTTTAAGAGACAAACCATGAGGATTGACCGCTCTCCAAGATTTGCTTCCAGGAAATGAGAGAGTGGCCATTGTGAATGTTTTGTATCAAAGATTCCCAAGCAATGACTGCTATTCATTGTCGACCACAAAACAGTTAAAACAGTAAGCATTTTCGATCCTCGAGCGATTTATTGTAATTTAGACACGTTTGGTCAATTCGAGGATTACACAAGACCATCTGTTAATAGTATCTAGGAGCAACCAAACTACAATGAAAGAAAATATGAAGGGAGCCTGGTAAAACTGTCTTACAGTACTGTACTTTTCAAACACCATAGCAAATGTTAACAATTTTATTGCTTCTTTCACATTTACACATTTCGAGTTTACTGTCGTTAATATCTTCCTTATCTGTCCGTCATTATCTCGCAGAGAAAAGCTACCGAATGAGAAGGTTTGCTTTAAGCTTGCCTCTTATTAAAAATTGAAACAGTTCTTTCGGGCTCAAAATAGATTTTTCAGATACTTCAATACTTGCCGACCTCAGTTCACGACAAACAGGCCATTTGCTAGAAAAGTGTCATGAGCAGAGATTAATGAACTTCGATCGGGCTGCACATGACATTAGTGAAATTCACTCTCAGTTGACTTTTTATGTACAGTGAACACAAGAGGCGAACTGTGAAGCGTTTCCTTTTTAAGGGAAGTTAAAAAACCCCTTTGCTTCCATTCTAATGACACGTTAATCTATGGCCCGAGAAACTACCTCAGTACAAGATTATCAAAACAGCGCCTCTATCATCGTTACACATCTGCTGATGCAAAACTCTAAGTCTTTCAAACGAACACTGATTACACCTTACAATGATCTAAGACGAACTCAGGTCTGGTAACCACTCACAGAAATAACCAATTCTTGCGGCTTTAAAACAAATTACGAGCCTCTCTCCTAGGTCAATCAAGGCCGCTTTTCTGACGCCTACCAAGAACAACAAGGAAAATACTCAGCTTTCACCTAGTATCTATGCCGTCGGTAAAGTATCAATGACACTGAGCCTTTCTCTTGGGAAGAAGTAAAGTAAAGTAAAGTAAAGCAGCTACTAGTATAATTAACGATAATGCTGCAATTAACGGATTAAAATTGAAAGTTTTCCAGGTGACTGACAACAACTTGATGTGGAAACCTAATAGTGAGTAACGTCTCCTCAATGTGACGATTCAATCATGGTTTTCTGATAGCAGTAGTGTCGTATCGACTTGGTAACCATCATGATCATCATCATCATGATCATCATCTGCCCTCACCGTGCCAGGTGTTAATTTTATTGGCAATCTCTTTTCACAGTATTCAGTCCTGCAGTTCAAAAATGTTTATCCCTGAGTCTCAAGCTAGAGTGCTTGGGAAAGTCAATTTTCGGAGTTGCAGTAGTGAATTGTTCTCTCGGCTCTTTACTAGTGGAGAGCAAATTTTAGCGTTTGACCGTTGAATGTAAGACCGTTGGAGAAACTGAAGTCTGTTTGGGAATATACGACGTAAGAAGGCTTCCATTCCACTGCCTGGTATCAAGGCAAGTGCTCAGGACATAGGTTCAACACAAGAAGAGGTAAAGCCGCGGCATTTTCAGACGCGGGAAAGTTGTCAAATTTAGGTTTCCTATTTTACGCAGCATATAGTGTCGGTCAGAACTTTATACAAGACACTATCATGCTTAAATATCTATAGTACAAACTAATAGCTGCAAAAAATGACGGCATGTAAAATTGGAAAATCAGTTTGTTTTCATGGTTATCGGCATGTGCAAACTTACATATGAATTAAAGGAACCTTAGTTATATGTCATGGAGGAAACATCGTACTTGCTGCAGCTTAAGCCATCTAACATAACACACTATCGTTGTATGCATGTTCTGTCGCCGTTCTCCGTTAATGTCTCTTTTCAGTGAGACTTCAATCTGTAAGTCTGTTACAAATATGTTCCCGAGGAATAAAAAACGGCTTCTTTAGACTTCATCCACTAGACGCAAGGAGAATAGAATAGCCTGTCTACGGAAACACGGACAACAATTTCAGAAAAGCTGTAACTAGAATTCAGGCTTCACTCCAGTTTGCGGCTTAGTCTCAGTTGTTGTTTTTTTCATTGTCTTAGTTATCAGCATAATCACGGCATTGTTCTAAAAACGACACGTTTGGACTTCAAGGAAGAGATGAAGAGGACAGAACATTTTAAGTTTCAATTGCAATTAGGCACATATTAATTTCTTTGTAAATAATGCAGTATTGGAGGGCCCTTGAAAAGCAGCCACTACTGAAGGGCAACTCTCCCTACGTAAACAAAAGGAGTGAATGAATGAATAGAAAAACGAGTTTATAGATCCCTAATTGGCGATAAACGATGGACTCCGGTAACGTTTTGCCTTTTCAAAAAGGTAATAAATGGCTTGGCGAACTTTAACAAACTGGAATCACTTGAAGTATTTATACGTGCGATTTATCTTCCTGACACCTGTCCTCGCCAATCAGTTAGCGCTCAAAACAGCGACGATTGGGGGAAATACTAAAAACCCTGATGTTACGTCTGTTCCAATTGGAGATTCGAACCCTGGTCTTACAACCGCAAATACGATGCCTTGCCTCCTACTAAGGACGAAAGAGTCATTTTGTAGGGTGTCTGGCCGTAACCGTACATGCTTACAAGTAGTATGTAATTGATCCCTACATGGTATCCATTTTTCGTCGTTTGCATTAGCTTCATTAGAAGCAGACAGGAGGTCTTGCGTAATGAACAAAAGTAAAGTTACAATTGTGACTACCGTAGATTCCAAGAAATAAAATTTTGTCTGCTCGGTAGCACAAACACAGCCAAATTGGTAGAAGTTGTACTAAAAAGGACTCTTTTGTCTCTTCTCTAACTGACAGAAGTTCTTTCACTTTTCAGAGGAAAATAATAAATTACACAGCTAAATTGGAAGAACTCGTATCAATATATCAACTTTGAAATCTTCCGTTCCTACTTTTCAGACTTTAGATTAGGTATAGCATCACACTTCCTCAGCATAACGCAAATTGTCAACGCAAAATAAATTACAGAAAAAATTACGAAACAACGAGTTCATATGAAAGGTAAAGGTGTGATAACAAAGTAAACACAACAAAGGCTGTGGCTATCACGATTTCCTGCCTTGCCTTTCATAGATGACGCAAAGGCGCTGTGACAACCAGCTATACTCCGTGCCTCTCTCCTCCTTCAATTGGAAATACGATGACCACGACTGTACACAACAAATTCAATATAACTCTATTCTTGGACGATAATATAGAAGAAGTGGCTTGGCCTTAGGAAGAAAAGGGAGAGACGGTAACGCAATTTTACGCATTACAGTAAAAAACGTTAAAATACAAATGCACACTGACAAACCAAAAGAAAATCGTCAATATCGGTCTATATTACTCTCTATTAGTTGCATAGATACCCAATCAATTTCGCTACAGTCCTTGTGTCAGAGTCGCGCAAATCCGATCATTCTTGGTAAAGAAGATAGCAAGAAAATAATGTAGCAAGAGGCACGGTGAATCGTCATACTTACTTCAGTGTAAATATTACAAAAACAGCCATGAGGCAAGACTACTACTGGCAAAATGCCAAAGACCAAATCTCATCTTTTTTAACAGTCTACACCTTCCGAATCACCGACTGAACAAGTACTACTGGAACTATATGGATCAGAAACCTGGCCACTCACTTTAAAAGACGACTAGATGAAACATAAAAGTATTAAGTAACAAGAGTCGCAGTTGTCAATAAAACAAGATCATTCCATGTACCTGAAAGTCTCGCTATAATTCAATTATTGTAAACAGTAAGACTTTCCTTTCTAGAATCTCACCTTTAGCTTCCATCGCGTTACACTCAAAAATTTCAAAGTATGGTCTTTTCCTAAAATTTCTTCATTACACAATACATCGATCTGTAAAAAGGATAGGACAGAAGTCTTAAAAAAACAATCGTTCAGGCGATCAATAGATCTCGCATTCAAACTTCCAGTGCACAGTTTTGACTCGAACGGATACTACTCATTAAATGTTACACATGATGTCCATATACTTGTGGTGTCAACAGTGTATGAGGCCTATGCCACAGCTTTGTTCAAATCAGAATTTACCACTGGATGACAAGACAAAAAACATCTGAGTTAAGCAGTGCAACAGAGCATAAGGACATCTAAAAGCAATTCTACGTCCTTACAATTTAACAGAACCCAGTAAAAATAACAAAACGACATAGAATTAGTGTAGCATTTTACAATACTGCTTCACAAGGAATGACAGGACATTGCGTAGCATCCAACAGTCAGCTGATTCACTCCCTTTTTCTTGCAGCAATGAAAAATGTATACTAAGGATTTTGAATTTGAACTTTCCAAGCACTTGGAGTTTAATAAATTCATTATGAGGGACTTCATATGAATACATTCATCGATTATTATCTGCTTCACTATTTTATGCAAAACTGATTTTTACAGGAGATAAGGTGGACCTTGCTTCTCACATCTTGAACTTTTAATTTCAAAAAAACCAGCTATTTTTCAACCATATTTCGGTAATAAATTGCTAAAGCAGTAATCATGTACAGATGCACGAAAACTGTCACATACATAGAAATATCAATCGCAAGATTACGTAATTTTAAATCGTGTTTTTTCAAAATATCCTTTCCATCTTCTCATCGAATGCTTCGATATGCCACATTAATTTTGGTGCCAGTCGTACAAGTTGTCTCTTAAAACAGTAATTCTCATAGCAAAGGTAAATACTTTAGAGGGAGAAGAAACTATTCCACTAGGCGTCATTAAGCTACCATCTTTAATCACCCTGACAACATCGTTCGTGGGACTGCAATGCGGATGGGCCACAATATTTGCGTCGGAAGTATCTATAAACATTAACCAGGAATACTAAACAACCGCACCAACATAGACCACAACATGTTACAATGAAATTACGACTCATCTTTATCTCAATCATGATTTCAGAGATGACATAATCCCTGAAAGCTGAAAGCCCTAAAGAGCAATAAAACCTAAAGAGCCGTGCACGAAAATAGGAGCAAGGAGAAACTTGAATCAACGTTACTACCTACGTAAACAACAAACACAAGCAACTAAGCCTAAAACGGACTCCAGAGCAAATTAACGCGACACAGACTAGAGCGATCCAGAAACGCCTTGCAATCACCAGGGCCTATTAAAAGAACACTAAGGCCACAGTACAAGGACAGAGGGAAAGTGCAGACAGAAAAAGAAGGGAAAAAAGCAATATCCAGCAATGAACAGACAAAAGACGGAGACAAAAACATGCATTCAAGAGGTCTAAAAGCGACATTGGTCGAGGACTGATAGAATATCTGTGCGGAACATACTATGAAACACGTGGGACACGTATGACAGTTAATATTTACAAAAGTAACAAAAAATCTATATACCTCTTTATAACTATCTAGTTTTAGTTTTTTGGAAATAAATTTCTTAACATGACCAATTGTTGCGAAGCCAGAACACTTTATAAACTTCTTCCTAAGGGGCTAAAAGAAAAACAAAGTTTAGAGTTATAAAACGTTTTTGAATAAGCCGTTAATATAGTAGTCCTCTCAAGCTCAAGAAATAAAAGGTGTAAAGCTGAACTTTGCTAGTCTTCTGTACTTTACAACATCAACTGTAGATATTTCTAAGTACTTAAGTGAAGCTTCGAGAGTGAAAACATTGCTGTAACGTTCAATATAACAGTCACCAACAAGAACGGTAGAGGGATTTGTAGTCAACAATATGAAACAGTAAAAGAACAGAAAAGCACGGGCAAACAAGAGCAAAGACGATAAACGTAACGAGAAAAGCACCAAAGAGGATAGAAAAAAGGTAAAGTGTAACAGCAGTGGCAAAGACGAGAAGAACAAAGAAAACTAAAGAAAGAAAAGAGTAGAGAGGAGAGTAACAATGCAGTGAAGGCAATGCAGGCACGGCAATATAGGCAAGAGAATGTACGCAAGGTAACGCAGCCAAGGCAATATAGGCAAGAGAATGTACGCAAGGTAATGCTGGCAAGGCAACGTAGGCAAAAGATTATACGCAAGGTAATGCAGGCAAGGCAACGTAGGCAAAAGATTTTACGCAAGACAATGCACGCACGGCAACATAGGCAAGAGAATGTACGCAAAGTAAAACAAGGCAATTGATCGTTGTTCAGTTTGCATTTGTTTTGACTCTCGGTTTGCTCTACACGGATTTTGGCGCAGTCATTTTCATTATGAAGCTTACAATCGAAATGGATTCTAAGAAAATGAACCCTGGATTCAGCGCTCGCTTTATTCTTGGCCAAAAATTACAAGCCTGAAAATGATCTGGACGAGTCTGTGAAACAGAGCCTGAAAATCGCTATGCCTAAAACCATTGTCAATGAAGCCATTTTGAAGCATTCGGTCCATGCCCGTGACGGACGTGCAACCTAAGCAACCTTGCTAGCTGAAGTTAAATTGATCTGGCCCCGGGGGAAGAAGTGCTCAATAACTTCAGACGACCTTCCTGTGGTGAATAGCCGGGATCCCCCCCCCAAAAAAACCCCCCAACAACCCCAGTCTGCAGCAACAGGCGGGTTGACTGGGGTACCTATGACTGACTGTGACTGTAAATCGTCTCAAGGGTTCTCAACGAAGGTGAGGTGCATCTTAGAGACGGGAAGCCGCATCAATATTACATCGTCCAAACTGTGTAAAAAACTGAATTAGCACGTTCGTCGATTTGAGCTACAACTGATTTTAGCTAATGGGAATTCGAAGTACAGTATGGGAAATATTACTGTTTTGTGACAATAGATGGCGTCAATATAGCCGTAGAGCTTTCTGTTCTTCGAAGCCCTGTACAGGAAGTTATTGTTGGAATCCCTGGCCTCCGTGATTTCGAGTTATCTTTATCTTTTTCTGCTTCAGTGTCGACAACTGTTCCTAGCATCACACCGGAACAATATGGGACATTCGGATCACAATTGAGCGGGGACCAAAAACTCAAAATTCAAACTCCTCTCACCCAGTTTCCTCAATTGTTTGCTGAAACTGGCCCATTGTGCAAAACCTTATCGCACAGTATTGCTTTGAACGCTCCAGACATGCCATTCAAAAGCAGATCGTACAAACTGCTTCACGATCTTGTTTTCCAAAGCCAACACCAAATCGCAGAAATGCTGTCACAGGTTGTGATTCACAATCCAAATAAGCATGGCGATCACCTTGCTTTTTTGTATAAAAAAAAGAATGGCAAGTGGCGATTCGTGGTTTTCGACGGTTAAATGCCCTCGTGGTTAAAGATGCATCATCGATGCCAAATATTGACAGCATACTGACGACTTTTCCCGACTGCTCTATTTATACAACCCTAGGCAGTAAAAGCGGCTACAGGCAGGTTGAACTGGATGAAGATGCTAAATCTCTGACGGCATTTGAAATGTCTGTTGAACTATATGAATGTTATGCCCTTCGAACTTTGCAATGCTCCTGCTACTATTTAACCTATCAAGGGAATTGTTCTTGCCCGTTTGAAAGCAGTGCCTTATTTAGACGATGTGGTTATCGCTTCCTCTGATTTCAACCAGGATTTGACCAATTTGAGTGCTGTTTTTGATCACTCAGCATTCATTGCGACTTGAGCCCTCAAAGCGTGTATTTGGAGGCCGATTCTGTCAACTATTTGAGACACGTAATTTCAAAATCAGGACTTACTCCGGATCCAGAAAAAGTTCAGACTTTGAAGGAAATAAGCTCCAACTAATCGGAAAGAAGCTGACCGCTATGTGGGATTTGTGAATTATTTGTTAAGGTAAATTCCAATGCTAGCCGACAAATTAAAGGCAATATTTTTAGCTAAGAGCGCAAAAGGCAAATTTCAGTGGAGAGATGAATGTCAAAACGACTGGTTGCAGTTCCTTGCACGGAGATCAGTGCCAAGGAGGTGGCACAATTATTCAAAGATAATTGGTTGCTAAAAATTTGTTCAACCTAGAATGCTTCAGTCCGACGATGGCATACAATTCACATCAGCCATTTTCAGTGAACTGTTGAATTCATTCGGTATTCACGCCAGTAAGACTACAATATATCATCCTGAAAGGAACTCTGTGCTAGAACGCGTTCATGGTATTTTGAAAGACAGATTAAGAACCATGGCAATGTCAGGGTCAACGTGGTCACCGAATTTACCCCAAGCTGTCTACAATATTAATCAGCATGTGACGGGATTCTCAGCTTATCAGCTTATGTACAGTTTTAAACCTAAACTGAGCAACCTAAGCACCAGGAGATTGGACACCGGTGCCAGACCGCAAATTTTGCTCCCTGCCATGCCCTACTGCTATCTACCCCAAAGTTTTTACTCCTTCCTCAACCCTGGCTCCCTGTTTTGGACCAGAAATGTATTTGGCACAAGGCTTATCCGTGCAAGATTGTCTTTCAGTGATCTCCTCGTCTGGTGAGGCGATGATGTCAGTTTTATATGAAGGCAGAGAATGTAACACATTAGAGTTGACAGTCTGCGCACACCATGTTCGATTTTAGTTGTTATTAATTGTCGTTCAATTTGTATTTGTTTTGAGTCTCGGTTTGATCTATACTGATAAACCTGAATACCATACTGCAAAGAGCTAGAACCAAATAGTCTGCATACCTTTAACTGGTTCGTTGGGTCTTTCACTCTAAAAAGTAAGAAGTTATAAACCAGTTACATTAAAACTAACAAAACTAAAGCAATAAACTTGAAAAAAACATAGTAACCACCAAGATATAGGACATTTTAACACAAAAAAATGTAGGAGTTTTGTCATACACGCCTTAGTTTGCTTCTTTTCACAATATGGTAATGTAAAATACATTTAAAGTACGGTAAATAGGACACAACGATTAGTAACTGACTTAACAAGTATCACCTGTCAGGTTTTACAGTGATTTACATTTATGATTCACCGGGCACAATGTAGGCGGCGTTATTCTATGTGGCCGACCTACTGTGTAGAAATCAAATGCAATTTATTGAATTGATGTGCTTGATCGTATCTACACTCTGATGTTCATTTTTGCCGTTTTCTGTTCCTATCACGTTTAAATGGTTCAAACTCGGAAGTTCAAGAAGTACGTTTCGCTATGTCTTTTCAAGTTTTGTAATACCAAAAACTCTTACAAAATGAATCTTACTTGTCATACTCCAAACAAAGAGCTATCTGCTCATCATATCTATGTAGATCTTCCACTTCTTTGTTTTCTGGTACTACTTCTGACAATTGTTCTTTGGGTTTTTCGTCGTTTTCAACGTCGGCTTTTTCTGGGGGCAAAAGACAAAAGAATTCCCACGGGCACTTTAACACAAAACGCCAACAGTGTCGCTCAGAATATGGCAAGAATAGCCAAACTATCAGAATGTGGTCAACATGCTTCAATATCGAGAAGCAACCATTTAATACTTTGAATCAGAGAGGTGAAGGTCAAAGCAAAGTTCTATTTTCAGTTAATCCATAGTGCTCAACTTGTCTGACCACTTCAAACACGCGAAGAACGTGAAGACATCTCCATTCACGTCACGTAATGCCACTCAAATGGTAATTGCACCACCAGTTAATCTGAAGGATAAAACAATCAAATATTCGCGGAAACAAGAGATACATTGACAACAATGACTCATTTGTCAATGTTGATTTAAAAGCAATGTTGATAAGGAAACCATCTAATCGTATATCTTCCATCAAAGTCTGTTTTTTGCAGAGACTGAGATTGACGTTCCACGACTTCCAGCCTGAGGCATACCATGTGGAGCTAAACTTCAACTGAGAAAGATAAGTAGTCTGGAAGATGCATATAATTAACATCGAAGGAACACAAAAACTGCAGGAAAAAAATTAAATTTTTTAAACCCTGAAGTGTTTACTACACATTCGTATAAGATGTAGGCCAAGCTTGCCTCCATATCTCTTCCTTAAACAGAGAATGGTTAGGCAACATTAGTGCTTTGTCCAAAGCTTGGGTGGGAGAACTACAAACAGTTAAATAAACCATGACTACAGACGACTAGGAAAATAGCACTTTATCCCCTACGTAGATAGCTTGCTCTCAAAACAGAAATTCATAGTTGCTTACAGCAAAATTCATAAATTAATACATACCTATTTTAGGAATCTTTGGTGCCTGAGCCCCAGTTTCCTTGTAAAATTCTAATTCTCTACTTTGTTCACCTACAAAAATCATATAGTCGAGCTTAGGAATTTTGCGATTAGACTAAGATCTTGCAAAACGTGCTTAAATGACCCCTGTTGTGATTTTCTGGATTCTTGTTCTGTGGGCATATAACGACATAATGTTTCCAATGTTGAGATGATAACATCAAAACTGTCGAACCCTTTAAAAAGGATTCTCTCGTTGAAATGTGTTTAAAATCAAAATGAAACATAAATGAATACACTAGGATACGGAGTTTTCCAACAAAACATGAATATTTTGATAACTGAAACAAATATTCAAATAATGAAATAATAGACCTTGTACTTTGTTTTACGGATCACGAACCTATTACCCGTGACCTAAAAGGCATATAACAAAATTAACAATGCCGTCTCATATTTTCAAAGCCAGGAATTTAATGAAAGCGCAGCTTCTTTTACTATTCTTTGGCTGTCATCAATAACCACGTGTTCTCGGACGAGGAGACTAATATCAAAGATGACAATTTCCACTACATGTGACGTTTTAGTAAGAATAATGAAAGTATCACGAAGCATGTAGCTCCTTTAAGCAACACCAAAAGATAACACCTCCAGTTATTAAGATCAAAAATCTGAGAAACTTCGTTATGAAAAAGCTACCAGTAGACTGATAATAATATCACTAATGCCCCAAGAAGTCTCTTTACTGTAATAATCACTTTTGAACTTGTAGAAGGGGCTCATGGGATCTTGTGGATGGTTACCATCAGTGAAAGTACCAAGCTTCTTCGTCCTATCGGAGGGGAACGATTTTCCACCACTACTAAGCCCAAAATTTACAACGTGTCATGGTGTCATGTTCAACAGAATAAATAATAGTCCTTTTTCCTATTTCTATTATGAATACAAGGAGCCGGAGGGCATGATTAATGGTACGGGAACTTGAGGAGTGAACTCTTAAGATGATAACGACAATGACAACGATAATGATAGTGATGATTATGATGATGGCGATGATGATGACAATTATGAAGATTACGATGTTGGCGATGATGGTGATGGTTATGATGATGACGACGATGACAGTGATGATAATCATGACAATGATAATGGAAGTGATATCACAATGACTTTTTTGATGATGACGATGATGATGAAGATGATTGATGCTGATAATGAAGTTTACGAAGATAGTTATGATGACTATCACAGTCAATGTACTAGAAGACAATAATACCGTGACATTTCAAGCAAAGCATGAAACAAAATTTTACTAGCAGGGCGTGCGTTATTCATTATGGGTCGTTAAGGAATGCATATTGATTCTGACACATAAAACATATGTTGGTTGAAACAAAACAGTAATCACCGTAATAAATATTACAGGCTGTTTCTTACGTTTTCTAAGTCCCGGAACCAATTTGTATACAATATCTTGTTTTGTTCTGTCATTTCTGATGAAAGGAATAAATAAGACTAACAGTTACACAGACACACGCACTCGCACATGATTTTAAAATTAATAACATATTATTAACACAAGCATTTGGAAAATTGAATACAAAAGTTAATAACCGGTACAACTGTGAAACTAATTTCTCAGAACAATACATGGATATCACAGATGCATTACAAACGGCGCGTAAAATGTTTATGGACCACATTCAAAGAGAAAACAGTATACAGGAATTCGTTTTGTTGGATTTTTAGCTAATTTTTAGTTGTACAATGTTAAATAGTTTTTATTTGCTTGCAAATGTCTACAAAATTTAAATACTTAAATCAAAATTATGTTTTGAAGATATAAAGTAATGACTGGCTAGTAGTAATTTCAATTTCTCCGGACTAATTCATATCTGATATAAATTTGTAAATACACTCACCTTATAAAATTCAGTGGATAACTTTGGTGGATAAGTTGATTGCAAGTAGGACAATTCTTTTCGTTCTTTAAGTATTGTACAATGCAGCTTTTGCAGACTGTAAACAAATGAATAATAAAGAGGTTAATAAAGAGGCCTGTGTTTAAAGTAAAAAGAACATCTTAAAGTAAGATTTTAGATATAAACGTCATAGTCCAAAACAATCTTCAGCAAGAAATTCAATCAACGTATAGAGAGCTACCAAGTAAAACAGCTTGCAAAATCAAAAATCATTAAACAAAAAGGGGTAGCTAAAGCTGCTCAAAATTGTTATGCCCATATATCAAGATGGCGCTCAATCTTGTTTTTACCAGTTAAGAATGTGGCTATCTACGCGAAGGCACAATACAGTAAGGAGACCAAAACTAGGGTGATTTATTACATAATCTAAAAAATATGCTGTAATCCTACCTCAGGTGCAATAGTTTATGGAAGTCTTCGATAAAAATTGGCAATGTGCACTTAGGCAATTGTGCGTAATTAAACAATTCAAACAACCATTGAAAAATAACTAAATCAAACAATTGATCAGTGTTAACTGACAGTGTTATTGTCAACTGACAGATTCCCTAAAATAATTATGTGGTACTAAAGATGCCAGTTATTAATCAAGCCATACATGATTTTCACTCGAGAATATTTTTGTAATGTCTAAATCAAACCTAGTAAGCTTTTTAAAAACAACACACACTATATACTTAAAGAGAGCACAAGGAGCCATTCTATTGCTTAAAAAATTAGTGTCAAGGATGTTGTTCTCCCTGCCTGAGTATATAGAAGAGTGGCTGTACAAATGCTTGCATACACAACTGTTGGTAGCGAGCTTTGATTTGCCCAATTACACTATAAAATTGCAGCTGACAAAACAAGCTTTGGTACAAGGCCTTCTTTAAGAAGCCCTGTTTTCTAAAAACTACAATGATACTCTTCAGAGACATGTACAGTAAGGTGCATGCATAGTTTTGTAAAATATTTCTAGATATCTACGTTAGTGTTAATTTCTAAACAGCAGTATAAAGCACAAGAGACAAAAGAGACTTTAATCTATGGAGTGTATTTTGCCACTGCAGTCTTAATACCACACAGGCAGGATTAGGGACTGGCGAACAATCTGCTGCCTTTGTGCTCCTTCCTATTCAAGGAGCATCTCTACACAATCACCATATGTAGAGTATGTCAAAACGATGCTACAGAACAATCTTCATGGTTTGCAGTGAGATCCTGCAGCCCTCCTACACGAGGTTACTTGTGGTTTTAATAACACAGCTTCCTTAGGCATGTTAGGCAATATATGATAAGCTGCAAACATACATTCAGGATTCCTTATCATACATAAATGAAATCTAGAGGACTGTCATTACCTACACAAGGGTTTGAATGTAAAAAGGCGTTTCCACAAGATTTCCACAAGAGCTCCAACCAATAATAACACACTGCCATTTCCATGGACAAAAAAGCACCATCACAGATATCAAAAGAATTACTATTTTATAAATTCAAAACATGTTATGTTTACATTAAAACACCTCTTACAAATCATTAAAATGATCAACCTGCTATAGAAAGAATGATAACTGGATTAATAGAGCAGATGAGTTTTGCTCCCCTCCTGAATTTGGCATATAACTGTAGCTTAACAAATAAAAACCAGCCTTTCCGATCAAACATTCTCCCTGGTGACAGTATTTTTGTCAACTGCATAAATTTGGCAGGAGTTATATTCTTAGTCCTATATCTATCATCTGGATATCATGCAAAATCTACTGTGTAATCAATTTTCTGACTAAAGACTAGAATAACACAGAATAATAAACTGGCACTACAATATAATAACTGACAACATATGCATGGCTTTTTGTAATAACATAACTTTCAGAACAATAAGATGATTTCCTCATTTCATTTGTGGTGTCAACTGCCCTCTGGTGTGACAATATTCAAATCATTGTTAGACTATTATCCTTCAAGGAGGATATTTTACATTTCCATGCTTTGGTTACAAAACATGTTGTAATAGGGATGTGCCAAATGTTGTGTACTCAATTCACAAATACAACTAAACTGCCCAGCCAGATAGGCTAAAATCCAGTCCTCTCCTACGAAAAAGTAATATGCATAAAAAAGCACAAAAAGTGCTTTTTCTGCAAAATTTTTAATACAGATAACAAAACATAAATAACAACAGGATTATATGCACTTATATGCTACTAAACCTTTCTTGGAGACTCCTCAAAAATGTATTAATAGAAAAAATAACAAAAAGGACATACACACATAATATATATATATAACCCAGCGGTGGGTAAGGGGAAATTCATTAATTTTTTCTGTGTTTCGGCTTAAGCCTTCATCAGTGTCAGATATTT
>JANTCA010020547.1:0-12679 GCA_024741275.1 Chironex yamaguchii
TTTTGCACGAAACTCAGAGTAACAGAGAATCAGTCTCTTCATTTTCTGCTTTTCTGCTATCTAAGCTCTGTACTTTGCACATAGAGCATTTTATGCCGGTGAAGACAGCACCATTTATGATATATTTATATATATATTGTTATTATATGGGTATTGTTTTATATATATATTTCGACAATATTTTTGTAATACAAAACTTGGGAATTGCCTTGAAAATTTGTGACATTATGATAAAAGCATACTTAAAATCTTTTTTCATCTGACACTTTTCTGAGTATAAATCATCAGGAAGGAAAGTACATGTATAAGGCAACCTTTTTATATGAAACATGTATTGAAACTAGCTAATCATAAAAAGCAAAGGAAAAAACAAAGAGAAAATGAAGGAACAAAAAATTATTAGAAGAGTCCAAGTAAAAAAATGAACTCTTTCTGCCTACAGAGTACTGGTTTTCTTGTTTTAATGTAGACAGATTCTAATACAATTAGATGAAAGGACAATCTAGTTGTGAAAATTATACAAAAAATATTGTCCTTATATATTTTGGCATATTGTGAATTTTCTAGTAAATGTTGGTCTATGGCAGAATCACATGTTTTGGCAGTCATTTTCGCTTTGCAAGTGCAAGATGGCTGTTCTCTACAAGGAATTGATGCTTGGCATACAGAGGCGTATCTCCAAGACATGGTTAATAAATACAAAGGATACATGAGAAACTAATCAACATGTTATTACTAAATACAGAAACAAAAATTGATCTTTGTGGGGCACAGCTTCACTAATGAGTAAGTATCATTTTCAATTTGGTGGTTTCAGCAATGCCAATTTCTTGTTTGTCTCATAGGCAAACACTACTTTCTTTACGGGGTAAGTTCATGTGCATCAAGTCTTTTCTACTTGGCAGTAAACCAGAATACATTAAATGATAGTTTACAATAAATGCACTTAATATTAAATAATGCACCACAGGCGTATTTTAAAACTACACAAATTTGATACCAAACCTAGGAAATTCTGGTCAATAATTAAAAGATTTTACCAGATCTTTAATCATATACATTTGAACACCTGATACATTTTCCCAGCAAGCACACAGCCAGACCAAACTATACCTGTCCACCTGTCATAATTTATCTTAATGCCAAAAGTGTCATAGCTATTTCAATGTAATGGTAGGTCCTCTAGAGTTGTGTAAGATCAACTTTTCAAGGATTGGAAATATATGACCAGCCAATGAAGTGGGCTTGTTCTACTGCTTAAATGATTTTAATAATTTGTTGGCAGTCCGTTCATATTGAAAGGGGACTCTCTTGAGATACTAAGTGTAAAACCAATCACTAGTCCTCTGCAGTCAGAAAGGAGATCATTCCCAATGTAAAAAGTACTTTAAGCTATAGCCTGTTCACAGGATGTACCTGGGTGAGCATGAACATGAGTCAAATATACTTACAATGCGAACAATCTTCTCCCCTTCAGTCATGTGATACTTTCAGGTATGCATTCAGTATCCTGCTTACAGCTGTACATAGCACTACTTTTGTTGTTAAGTTGTGTAAATCAAAAGCTGCTTCCTTTAAAAGTATCATTATTAACACTCATGAGTAGCACTATGATTCAAGGCAAATTTATCAACCAGTACCTTGCATCTATTCCTGTATGCTGTTTCATACAACCGGACTTACCAATGAGACATCGAAATAGGCACATTTTCATTCATTTAAATTCAAAGTTAATTGTATTGTTACATCAGCTATTAGATAACCAAACTTAGCATATCGGGCATGAAATACTCAAGCTCTTCTACAATGACTTGACGAGAATTATTAGCATAACACAGAAATGATCAGGTGTGGTTTTAAAAATTTCTTAAAGATCTGAGAAAGCTTACCATAAAATTAACGCCTGGAGCGTTGTTTCTTAGTTTCCAAGAATGTAAAATTAAAACCTCTGTGTAAAAACCATTTAAAATGCCAGTCAAAATTAAAAGGCACATGATAATCCAAAATACATCTAAGGAATGACTTGATAAGAATTATTAGCATAACACTGAAATAATCAGGCGTGGTTCTAAAAATTTCTTAAAGATCTGAGAAAGCTTACCATAAAATTAACGTCTGTAGCGTTGTTTCTTAGTTTCCAAGAATGCAAAATTAAAACCTCTATGTATAAACCATTTGCAATGCCAGTCAAAATTAAAAGGCACATCATTATCCAAAATACATCTAAGGCATTAGTTGAGCATGACATAAATTACAGGAATCCAGATTAGAAGTGGCATTAAATTGTAAAGTTATTTGATCACTGATTCATGACACAATTTTTCTAGTAGCTATAAGGCTATTTATTAATATTTAATTAGCTTTTAATACAACAAAAATTATTAACAGTAAATGTACCCTTCGAGAGGGCGTTGTCCAGCTCAGACCTAAATTAAAAGCCTTATGTGTATTCGTTTTTATTATTACTTGTAGATATTTTGGGGAAAATGCTACTGTTTGTAACACGACTGAACTTCATCAAAAAATGTAACACGACAAGATGCGACTGATTCAGTGGTTCGAGGAGACTCGAGTCTTATTGAAAGGTTTGCTTTGGATCAGTTTGGTGATCATGGTAAAGGATGTATTTCCCGTTTAGAGTAAGGGTCAATTTCGATGCTATTGAACATTACTGTAAAGTCAGAAACTCTTGTTGGGGATTTATGAGGGTACAATTGACGAGAAAAATTGGCAACGATGACATTAATGGGGGTCTTGTTGGCTTTGCATCGTCCAACGCAAACAAAGTCAAGACGATTTCGACCATTTGCGGTATCGCCAGGAAATGATCATTGATATCACGGTCATACTTTATATATTACTAACTGCCAGTGGCAGAGCCTGTGCAATAATCTTTTCCCCACTCGTGAAAAAGTAAGCTAAGTTTTCGCTCAAGTTTCAACTTGCAGAGTATCAGTTGCTGAGCCTGGATTTCGGTCATTCACAAGCAAAAAATCCTACACACGAAGCTCTGAGATCTCAAGGAAATCACACATCATGATAGCAAACACGCTTGATAGTTCGCTATAAACTACGCAAAAGAAAACGTTATATCCATCAGAAAATTGAGAAATACACATAAACATCGACAAGGACGACGTGCAAGGCCAACTTATCCAAGCAAAATTAGTCGGCCTCGTTCGCTTTCTATCGAAACCTTTTACAAAATGACAACAAATGCTTACCAGCGCTTCCCAGAGATTCATACTCTACAACATATCCTAAAATAAGACGTGAATAGCCGTGAAATCCCTATCAATTAGTACATATGATGTTAGTGGTTTGTTGTTAAGTTCACGTTGTCTTTACAGTAAATCGACTTCAATCCCAACAAATGCAAGGATCAGGTTAGGTTGGATTCGTCTTTTGCTTCACTTCCTTTCTTACGGTTCTATTGACCATAATCAAAGGATCTGGTCTGCCGTGACCATTCTAATCTCAGCCGTAGAATACAGAAGAACAAAACGATTTTGTTAGTAACACTATTCAAAACTTCTCACGATCTAATGCTGTCATTAGCTAATAGCCACTCCAAAACAACTTACCTTGATGTCGTCAAACATCCTCCCTGCTCCGATCTGTAAAAATTCTATTCTTGTTCCCACTACTGCACTGAAAAGACAATTCAGAGGCTGCCCTTCGCGCTATAAATTAAAGATCTCCAACTCCACATAAGTTCTTCGTGAAACTTAAGTTACTAGGTAACAGACTCGTTGTCCAGAGGGGTGAATTGGTAAATTGTCCGGCACAAGGCCTAGATGTTATGAGTGCAAGTGCTCCCTCCTAATGATATCTGCAGCAAAATGTTTACCATATCTTCTTCATAGGATTACCAATACTTTCGTCAAAACAAGTCCAATCCTGAGACTGACAGCATTGATTGATCTGCTCTCCAAACATCGACTGAGGAAATACAATATTTCATCTCTGTTCGAACCCTCACCCCAGGGGGTACAGTTTTAGGGCGTCAGGAAATGACATCTGATCATACTTCGTAGATCGTGTTTTCCTATAACTTACTGAGCACACTCAGTTTACAAAAGTGGTTTTCCTGGTATGACATTTGTCATCCGATAATCTGAGAGCTTGGCTATTTGACTTATCCTAGTGACCCATACCACAGAATAGCGATCAAGTGTATTCTGTGCTCATTGCAAAACGGCAGAAGTTCTTAAATCACCCACCAACAGCGAGTGAAGAGTAGCAGGGCCTTAGTTGCAAGGGGAAATTGCCCCCTACTTTTTTGCAAAGTTAACATTTTGAAAAACTCTCTGTTAACAATTTTCAGTTATAAATACTTAACTTTGCATCGTGGAATTAACTACCACCCGCGTGCCACCAACGTTAGCTAGTTTTCGAGTGATTTTGGCTAAAGTGAATAAGTGAAGAGGTAACCAATCAACCTAGTTTGTGGCGGACGCCCCCCCCCCCCCATTTTCAAAGAGGGACTACGGCCCTGAGTAGTAAGTATGAGATCTGAACTTGTGAATCTTTAAAGTATTCTACAATGGTGAAGATCTATAATAGTACAGAAAGGAACTTGGCGGTCCATATGAGTATAAAACTTTGTTCCTTGACCAGAAACTACTCATTTTACAGACAGTCCTACAGGGCCAAGCAGCAAATGCCAAAACAATTGTAATTTGTGAAAATCCGGATGCAATGGTGTAGGCAGCCAGTTTTGCTTGGAGGAGCACGTCTTCAATTGATTGGAGACATAAATTCTCTTGATTGCCTTGCCCCCTTTCTATCCCTCTTTAAACTTGTTTATCACAAACTTTTCCCATACATTAAAAACTGTCCAAGACCTTAGTTAACTAAGTAAAGGCAGAATTGTTAGCAGTAACAGAAATCTTTTGCGCTTTCTTCAAGTAACGACCAAGTGCTTCATTCACCGTTTTTTTTGCAAAATCACGGAATGAAATAAGTCGAGTCACTTCCTATTAAAATGCAACGATGTAAGGATTATTTGATGCACTCACAGTTGTTTGAGATGATATGATGAATTTGCTCGATTTAAGACAGAGAATAAACACTATGTGTCATATCTTGTCTGATCAAGGACGTCAGTAAGCAAACTCCTCAGCTTATGGACTCTCTTTGATGAATTTGACGAAATTGGTGTGTCGACATCTGCTGTAGATTTGATATAAATAAAGGCTGGTTAACCTCGTGATTGGCACGATATACAAAGTTCTTGTTGTTCTTGGTTAGTATGTTCTCTAGCTCTGTGAGAATCTTCTTAATCATTTTATTGTAGTGTCTAAAGTTTTTCTCCTAGATTGAAACATTCTGTCTCCATTATTCATGGGTATTGGAGCTTTATGTAACATAAATGGACTGACAAAAGGAATCCTATCTGTTATATTTTTAGATCCATATGGTATCAATATTTGTTATGAATTGAGTTCTCTCAATGTCAAACATTTCTCCAGTCCCTTTTGATTTTTATTAACTGCTTTTGAAGCTATGAAGTGGCTAGACCAATTGCTTGCAATGACTTTGTTTAGGGACATAACAGAGTTTATCTGGTTTACTTTATAAACCTTAAAAAGTTGAAAAACTGATAAACCGATCATCAGTAACTTTGATTATTGACATAATCAAGGATATGTGCATATTGTCTTTATATTGGGAAAGACTAATGCATAACAACTGGGTTTAGTTAGCTAAACACACGGTTCTTTCGACTAAACGAAATTTTCGTATAGGGGTCCAGACCAATTGAAACGTTTTGTGGAGGACTTTAAATGCTGCTGGGAACATGTGCTTCCAATGTCCCTTGCTGCCTACGGCATTGTCACGATAGTTTTCGTTTTGGTAGGCTTGCTGCTGATACACTGATCAATATGACAAGACATGTTTTGCCTCCGATTAACTCCAACTTTCATGTAGTTACAACTGGAAGCGTAGTCAACTAGTGTTTCATCACCATATTGTTAACTATTCCAAGTAAAAGCTGTCGAAAGACGTGACGCCATACGAACACAAGAAGTAACGCCGACTCGTTACTTCTTATGTTCACAAATGATCAGTTTTTCAAAGCTAGTATCTTTTAGGATGAGATAATCATCTAATCTTGTTGCAGTAAATGCTCTTGTGTCGAATAGTCTTTGGAAATGTGTCGAATAGTCTTAGGAAATGTGTCTCATCATGTTCAATATGTACTTTCCTTTAATCAGTATCTTAGCTCGCTCAATATAGTATATGCCACATTCGGTTCATTACGGTTCGTGCGCTTTTAATGAACTTACATCTTTATCAAATAAATAAAAGTTGGTCTACTTGTAAAGTAGCCTTTCAATTAAGTCCATCGACACAAATTAATAGGATACGAGATCTAAATTTTAAGAACATTTATCAGCCACGTTTGCAAGTATCTAATCCAAACTCCGCATCAACGTCATAGTACTTGACAAATGCATTACCGACCAAGTTTGTTAAAACGATCGAATTAGAAAAGAACTTTGCTAAAGATAGCTCGGCTTAGGTTTACCACTTCACAAGGTCATGTGTCCAGTTCTTTTTTGGATTATAGATGATAATTGTCATGATAATAGTGATGACAAAGAGCTCACGATAAATCCTTTATTAGTCTAAATTGATGTTCAATGTAAACTTGCATTTATTGCATAGAAACTGAAAAGTTTCTTCGTCATATTTAAATTCATACATATCAAGCACTACGTAACTATGCCGTGACACGCATTCCATTTTTACCTATTCGATTTAAAAGCAAGACAAGAATCTTCACAATTCAGCAGCTTTGAAAGAGCCTTTTAGTTACTAAGGAAACCAGATAAAATTTTGGAAAGTGACTAGAGGTTAGGTCTGCTATTGTTGGCTTTTGAATGAGATTCGGGCTACGCATTTGACCTGTTTGTAGAGTAAAAGTAATTTTTGCATAATAAAGCGTGTTAATTGCTTTTGAAGTGAAGGATGAAGATGAATCAACGATCTGAAAAATTTGATGTTGTCAATGTGTTGGAGGGGAAACTGGATGCTTCCGCTACTTTACACCACCTGTAATTCCTGCCTACTGTCCATAGTGATAAAGAATTTGCCTACACAAATTGCATAAATATTTCCTAACGTCATGTTTATTACAACCTACCATGTAAAAGAGAATAGAGGCCCTTATTGCTATTATCGTCGAATCCATCGACGTGGGGTACAGCTAATCAAATAGCCTTCTGCAGAAGGGCATCCTAACAGGATTTATTATTTCTACGTTTACGATATACCCTTATATAAACAGGTATACCCCTAGCAAACAGAAGCTTCTCAAGTCGGTAGTAGTACAGTCATTTCTACTAGTAAGTTTGTATAATGTCTTCATAAATGGAATGCACCAATAGAAAACTTGTCACAGCAATATATGCAGGGGCGTAACTGACCTTCTCGGCCAGGAAGGGCGAACAGCTCATAAGGGGTCCTATCAATACATATTTTTTCTTACAGATATCTTTTTATGTTTTAAGTCTAAGGGGGCCCAAAATTTGATAATGACCTGCCAGGAGGGGCGGCCGCCCCCTTGCCCCCCGTCAATTACGCCACTGAGTCTGTGTATAACCCGAGTAAATATCCAATCATGAGAATACAACAGCATTGGCTTGGTGAGTGTGGGTATCAACCATTCTTTTAGTAATCCATGATTAACAAATGCTCCATGTTAAGACCCTTGTTTCAGTGCACTTCCCTTTCTGATAATCTTCGAGTGCGCATGCTTCCTTCTTTGTAGGTACGAACAACTGCGGTTGGCATTATTACGCAGGCATAACTTGGGCTATAGTGGTTGTACAATGATAGCATTTTAATCAAAGTGTGCCCCTTGAGCGTTTTCAGAAAAATACCCATTCAGTTTCTGATCATAAAGTTCCTTTGTTAGATTACCAAAAGGAATACCTAGGTTGCACCATAGTTAATCAAAGGACTTTGATTAACTATGGTTGCAGTGATCATCAAGAGATTCGGAATTGGATTATTTGTCCATTAGGTCATTACGACCACATGGTTCTTCCCGCAACACACCCGCACATTAACCGCAAAAGACCAGTGAAGATTTAACAATAGTATCAACAACGAGACGGCCATAAAACATAAAAAGCAGGAAAATGAAACGTGGGGAGGCAGTGAGCAAAGAATCACGAGATGAGAAAATCAGGCAAGGACGGAGAAGAGGGAAGTATTGAACAGCAAGACGTAAAGGGGAACTTAGGCTTAATTAAAACAATGCACATCTCGCCTTGCGTAGGAGGCTGTTGCAGGCATAGTCAATGTGAGTATGGTACTAGGATTTGTCATAACAAGTGTTGATGTGTGAGTACTTGACTTCAACTTATAAACAGCACTGAAGGCCTAATCCTTGACAAAGTACTTTGATAAGTCTGATGGTACATATTCTATGCAAGGAGAGAACGAAAACCAAAGCCAGACAGTGGTATGTTAAACAACGTATCTGGCCTTACATATTATTCCCCTGATTATTTGGCTCCGTTACCTAGTTAACACACTTCCGCGTATGTTTACACTCACATTGTACTTCTTACTATACCTTACAACAGTAAACAGATTCCTTCAAGTTCCTTAAAGCCGTAATAAAAATATGTAACTAATGCTTCTTACATAGCCCTCTTAATAAAATGCATTTTAGAAACTCTTTGGAAGAGACTAGAAATAAGATGACATCCATGTGTTCTTACAGAGGCAGTGTTGCCAATATGAATGCGCATTGTAACGTTAAGCTAAGTTCTTCCTGAACTATCTTTGTAAAAGACGAAACATGTATGGTAAAAAAGCAGTAAATAGTTTAGCACAAATTTGCTCCCACTCTCCTTCCTGCCGGCAACTTTGGAGACAGAACAGAGTAATCAGCTTGTTCGCTTCATTCTGCGTTTTCGATTCCTCAAGAAACAGGCATTCAAATCGATGACATAATAATTCGTGAGCATGCCCGTCCTTTTTAGTTTACTGATATAAAGACTTCGCTTGTGAAACATTTTCAAGATGCTAAGTGAAGGATGACCCGAAAAGGCTTTGTTATAAACATGTAGAACAAGGTAAGCTCTGGTCTTGCCCATTTAAACGAAGAACAAGATTGTGATGAAAACGAGAAAGCAGAACCCTAACGATGAGTAAGTCATTATTGCAAATCTATTGTGCAAATCTATGAAATATTCTTTATCTTCCCCTCTAAATGACGAGGAATGCTTTGTATAGTTCAAATGCTCGTCACCCTGATAAATTAAAGATATTCACCACACAGAAAGAAAGCCATCCGCAAATTGTCGACAAATATGGTCATAGTGTAATGACAAAAGATTATGTAGCCACGTACTCCGACTTCTTTACTTTATATATAACTTGTTCTCTTGTGTAGTTTATCATGGCAATTTTGGGATAATTTTATCTTCTCTCCAGTTCCCGTTATTTCAATAATATCACACACTTTAGTTCATCGTGCTTTGTATCTATCCTTCCTACTTAACATAATTTTCTTTGCTAATTTTATTTGCCTTAGATTGTACAGTCCCTGAAGTCTGCTTGCACGAGTTACCTTGAATTAAAGGTTTACAGAAAAAAGCATATAAGAGGATACTGAAATAAGTGGACGAGGTAGATTAGAAAGAATACTTTCAAGAAATACTTTGAAGTACCTCTAAAACCTATATGCCTTTCCCTGGGCCCCACTTAAAACTACGGACAGGTGTAACAATTTAGGTTACGAATACTGCTTAGAAAATGAGCCCCTTCGATGGTTAGAATAGTTTCCCAAAATATCCCAGACAAATTCAAATTCGAAGGAGCTCTATACATATGTATTCGTATTACCGTTTGTCGCTTTTTTGAAGTTTGGGTTAGACACAGATGTGAATATAGGAATACAAACTTCTTGTGGTTTAGGTGTACAATTATTCTTCTAAAGTGGGGCTTGAAACCATTTAGCTCTTTAGCACAAAAAACCCCTTTACCAAATGAACTAAATTATTCATGCTTTTGTAAACATATAGGTTCTTTTGAAATGATTATTTTGTATGTTTTCAACGCAGAACAGGTTCTGCTCTTTCTTTGTTCAAATTTATAAAGGATTACAATGGATTAAGCATGCTTTTTTGCAGGTAATACATAACAAACAGCTGCAATTATCTTACAGCTGTTGAAGAATGCTCTTTCTTTAACATCACAAATGCCATTGATGCATCAAATTGCCTTAAATTATTCTTAAGAAGAAAGTTAGATAAAATGAGTTCACTGTTTATATTACGTTCCTTGGTACTAAAGAAGATACTTTGATAGGCAGTTATTATTATAGACAGTTTTCATTTATTATGCTTAACCCTAACCCTAAAAAAGAATAACAAATAAAGGTGTTGAGGAATATTTAACTTATAAAGCATCCCTAAGACAATGTGGCATCTAAGGGATTAGTATTCAAGCGGAAATTGGAAACGCAGTTGATTCTCATGTAGTTTGTTGCATAAGCTAATGCCAATTACGACCATAATTGAAGAGATAAGTAGAAGTACATAGTAAATTATTCTAATACGTGCAACGTGTTTAAAGCGTTGGAAAAAATTCCATTTTGAACTTAATTTATGGCAGCATGAAATGCCACTGTATTGTGTAATCAAATTAGCACTGGAAAAGTAGTAGTTGTTCAAATGTCTTTACTTACAGCGAAGACATATCCGGAATGCTTTGTTTTCTGAACCAACTGTACTTCCTTCAAGTCTCGCATATTGAATCTAATATTCACAACTGCAAATTACGGTAATATTGTCTTACTTACTTATTTCTTAAACTGTAGTCAACAATAAGTCAATTTCAGCTAGCATATACATAGGTAATGAGGGGTGAAACTAGCATAGAGAAAGCCAATCAGAATAGAGAGAAACAAATCTCAACAAACGTAAATATAACGTAATGACACAGAGAGACTGAGAAAGGATTAGGGTATATGTATATTTATATGTATATATAAATACGTACATATATATACTATCTACTTCTAATTTTGTCACATGAATAAGGCCTTGCAGGTGGAAAATCCGCAGATTGATCGATCCATTCTTAGAAAAGGCGATAAATTTTATATTATATTGGTAAATGTTAAACATGAACGTTAGATGCAAAAGACATCTATAGATCTTTTATTTTATTGTTACATGTATGCTGTTCTAAGTAATATCAATGCCAATCCTTGATTTACTTATGGCATTCTTTTCTATTACGTAAAAGCTTCGTAGGAAGTAGGATTAGAAACAATGATATCATTAAAAGTATTACAGCCATGAAAAAAGTCTAAGAACATAAAACACTTTTCGATATTGTCCTGCTATATCAAATAATAATAACAAATATAAAACGCAGATCGATCCTTCTTCAGCAAGATGACAACGACAATTTAGATTTTGGATTAATCTTGTCAGGCAGCAGAAATAAATGTCTTTGATTCTCTAAAACAATTCATTGAATTATTTCTATGGAATTGAATTTTATCACCTTCAAAGACCAATCATACTGACATAAAGATCACACTTGCAAATACTGCCTGACTTTTCAAGTGATTATCAACTTGCTAGGAGAACAGGTGATCCGACCGATGGACATCTTTTGTAGAGACCACAACCTATCTGATCTGTCATCGAAATGAAGACATGTTGATTCAGGTTGCATCGATCTTAAACAGAATATCCTTAATGTGGTACTTAGACATCTAACTGATTAATTTTATTACGCCTTGACTTTGTACTCCTGGAAAGAAATAGCTCTCATCACGATTAAATTTGGAGCTCTACACGATACAACGGGACTATTCATATTATTATACAAGACGGGTTTGATCACGTAAGTTACAGTCACCCTAAAGTCAGTTGATTGTTATCAATTAAACCTTCTAAAACTGACGTATAAGGTAGATAACATTGATAATCACTGTTGAAAGATCGAGACCATACAGAGTATTCTAACATATATATATCGTACACATGGGCAAAAAACGTGAGGCTAAGCTATCCCAGAATTAATTTCTTGTGCTAGCGACATGGGAGGCATAAGGTCTTGGGTCATATTTCTCGAAAATCACATTAAACATCTGTTAGTTTGTTCAAAGAGACAGTAGGCAGTCTCTGTTTAAGTACATTAGATAGTTTAAACTTCATTTATTTCGGCGGGATCTTTAGATATGGATTACACAAATACCATGGTGATAATAAGGCAGACGTGGTGATTTGACATAACGGCCATAAACATATTCAATAATAGATACAGATCCTTACTGACACGCAATGCTATCTTTAGGGCTCATTAGTACTGAGGTAGGGTAGAAGCACACTCAGTGTACTCTATAAACGACAAAACCTCGGACAGGTAAGGCACTTAAAGAAAAAAAGAATATATAAGTTATATTAATTGAAAAGATCACTGGATCTAATGAGTATGAATACTTCTTGTGCATGAGAAAGAGCTTAAAACTTAAAATTCGTAAACTTGTAGCTATCATTGTTCACGG
Organism: Chironex yamaguchii; assembly: GCA_024741275.1. NCBI lineage: Eukaryota > Metazoa > Cnidaria > Cubozoa > Chirodropida > Chirodropidae > Chironex > Chironex yamaguchii. The sequence continues at coordinate 12,551 of JANTCA010020547.1, forward strand.
ATCAACTTTCAACTGTAGTATCTCACCGTGTTGTTTGGACTCACAAAATAATTTAAAATTATTAAAATTATTAAAATTATTAAAATTATTAAAATTATTAAAATTATTAAAATTATTAAAATTATTAAA
>JANTCA010020547.1:12779-46161 GCA_024741275.1 Chironex yamaguchii
AAAATTATTAAAATTATTAAAATTATTAAAATTATTAAAATTATTAAAATTATTAAAATTATTAAAATTATTAAAATCATTAAAATTATTAAAATTATTAAAATTGAAATCTCTCTCAAAATGATGGGAAAGTTGGTAGTTTCTGTCGCATGACTAAGGACGTCTAGATAGAAAATTTGTGGGTAGATCGGGTTTTCTTATAGAACAGCGATAAAATAACATTTCATGTGTCAATGGCTACATACTTGATACACGACACTAAGTTCTTGTTAATCGTTGATTACGTTTTAACTGTCCTGAATAGATCAACAACGAAGCAACTCTCGAGCAAGCATTTTCTGTTAAACTTCCTTCTTCATATTTCTTAATATATAAAAATGTATGGCTAAGATTAGCCATAATTGGCTCCAAAGACATGGCCACGTGATTTACTAAGTCGATTATCAATGATAAAGTATTATCTTTTGTTGAATCATTGAAAATGTAAACGGTTTTGATTCCATCATAGCTAAAACACTTCCCTAGTGTTTCTATACGCCTGCCTGGTAAATCAAACTGTCCCTAATTTCCTAGATAACCCACCCTACACAGGAGTGATACGTGTCTTTTATACATGCTTCAATTAAATGATTGAGCATGGATCTACATCCTAGAGTTATCTTGCGTCCTAGCACGGGCTATGGGACCCTGGTTAAAATCTATCAAACATACGTAAATACTACGTAAATTCCAGCCTGTACTTTGAGAAAACAGTTTTCAGTCTGTCTATTCACAGATACATTCCTTTAGCTAAACGTTTTAAGGAAAGCGATAGATTTTAGCAGGCAACTGTGCCCTGTAAAGTTCGCTTTGCCATTTCAAAGGAAAAGAGAGAGCAGAAATTGTCAATAATGAAAGTTATGAATCCGTGCCACAGTAAATAATCCATCTGTTTTCTGTCGTCCATATGGATTATCTGCCTGTCAGAAATGTTTTCTCAATGACTGTGATTATCTCAGTTTGATTAACGACCGCCTTGCGATGTCAAGTTCTGCTTTTGTCTTTTTGTTATTCGTGGACATCTTTTAAAGAAAATAAATATCTTCAAGATGACAGAAAAATTGACGAGGAAAGAAGAATACCAGAACTTGAAGTATACTTTATCTAGAATTATCACAAAATCATTGGCCAAAACACTCTGAAGGATATTGTGATCTAAAGCACAAGATATGACCTCCATTTGTATTATGGTTCTTTACTGCCTTGTGACTGTTGTCCAGAAAAATAAGGAACCTTGATGAGAATTAAGAATATCACTCAAAACCACGTTTCGATTGAGCATGCGCGAGTCAGCACTTCTATGACTCAATTCATCAAAATGTCATGAGTCAGGGCTGCTTTATTAGGCAGATATGCAGGGTAATCATGTAATTTGGACTATTATTTATCACATAAATATTAATCAGCACTTTTGTTGCATAAGTTGAAAGCTTAAGTCACTGTTGTTCTCTAGATTTTTCCTTCCAATTCATTTCAGCAAGCAGCAATCTAACATGCATCCACAGATGGCCTTTTCATGACAATCTCAAACTAGCTTACAAATATATATTAGACTATCTTCCAACGATGACACTAGTGTGAATGCAACTGGAATGTGCAGTGACTCTTAAATTCAAATTTTCTTCGACCAGCCCATCAGAATTTACACACCAATCTGCCTTGGTGTGCAGTTGGTCAAGATCGAACAGTTTATGAAACCTCGTTGTTCACGCGCAAAAACCGTCAGGAAAATAAACAGAATTTGAAGCAGCATTTGTATCTGTTGTAGCACTAGCATAATACAGGCCATCGAATGTGTAGTAACGTATTATGAAATATTTGTACATTGAAATGTCATTTGAATACCTACGAACCTTTTAACGCAAATTTATCGCTGTTACATTGTTACATTTTTCTTCTTTAATATACAATTTACTAACGTTCACAGATAAATATTTGAGACGCAAAGTTGTTAAAATCCTAGGATAAATGGTAACTATTACTATGCCATTCACAAGTACACTACAGCTTTTGTAAACAAACATTTTTGAAAATGGCAAAACAGGTTGTTATTATGACCAGTGTGCGCATAACTCACTCCAATCCACTTTTAAAGCTTTTTATAACAAAGGCATAATACATCCACTACTCTACATGAAATAGAAAGAGTCAATTGTGTCAACCACAAAACATAAGACCCCTTACAACACAACGAAATACTCAAGAGGATAAAAAGTCAAAACTACTGAGAAAAATCGAAAGGAATTTTTTATCCGGTACATATAACAAATTTTCTGTTACGCAAGGTATTTCCTTAATAAGTATAGACTTCCGATAGACAATGTTTCCACACAAGGCTTACGCATTTGAGGTTTTTTACTCCTCCTCATCGTAATACCCAAATCTAATTGTAATTGTAGACTAAGGCTCTATTTAATTGATATAGACTACTTCATGACTACTTGTAAACAGAGCTGTCATGAGCTAAAAACAATCTAAGAAAAACTACGAACACTACTTCCAAATGTTATTGTGGAAATGTGCCTTTTAAATGCTAAACAATTCCTCTCATTAAGGTGCAAATTGGTTGTAGCAGTTCCAGAACACCCAAATTCTGATAAATTGAGACAGCAGTCTTTTCAAAGACGACTCAGTATTTCTTTTCAACAAATTTGCAACTTCTCGGGTTAAGAAGAAGTTGTGTAAGAAGTTATTAAGCACTCTCGCTGTACGCTCAAAAGTTCGTTTATTTCTTGAAACGTACGTGACTATTCTAGGTAATAATGGAAGCAAATTAAGTAAATAGGATTTACAACTACACCAAGCACTTGCTAGCTTGTACGAATATAAAGTGGAGGATGACTTAAACCATACCAAGGTATTTATTTACTAGATAAAATACAACACGATTTATATACCGCCGTTCCAGTTCATTTGAGAGAGTATCCGATGGTCCAGGCTACCAAGTTTTGAAGCATGTCCTACATAAACTGTGATCGTGAACCAATTAATGCATACTGTAGCCAAGATTATTACACGTATATTTCTGTTTCCTAAGTACTAATGCATCTGAACACAAGGTTTATGGAAAACAAGCTTAAAACAACAATGTGAGATTCCGAGTTTTGTAGCAACTAGACTCAGCTCCTGGTTAACACTTTGACCTCTCCATTGAAACATTTTAGACTGATATAGCTGGTTAAAAACTCGAATTACTGGTATCATGCGCCAAGGAGCATACTTTTGTTGAGGGGAGTAACTGCTGGGAGAAGCGAACCACTGACTGCCTGGGAGTTACTCCTTTGAATTAGCGTAACATAAGCACTAGTAACCTATGGAATCTTTAGCTGCCATTCTTAAATACTGCAGTGATGGCAGAAAGCATTCATTATCCCTTAAAATATATAGGAGACCTAAAGCTCCCTCTAACGGTCAGGGTATTTCACAAGAAGCAACAACAAGATTAATCTGTATTTGCAATCTGTTTTTGGTGTACAAAAACAGACCTGTCAGAATGTGGAAATATGACTCAAAAATCGATGTTACTTCAGTTAGTCCCCAAGACAGTAACACGAGAGAGGCTGGTTATATTTCTCCACTCCCTGTAATATCTTGCTAGCTTGTACGAATATGATGTAGTCAGGTAGAGGATGACTATAATAAATTATATATGTATTTATTTACTAGACAGAGTACAGAATACAGCATAATCTATACAACACCGAATAAAAATTAATTTCTCCTCACAGACTCAAATTTTTTGTCCCCTACGTCGTATGCAACTTCACAAAATTAAAGTTCCCTTTCTTTGCTATTACCTGACGTATTACGATGATTTCCCGTGTTTGGATTAAAACTAAACATTTTTATAACGACTTCCACGTGCATGTAAATAAAAACTCTCATTAGGAACATGAAAATGTGAACATGCCCGATGATGTAGAAGTACCCATGGATGTATCATCATCTTCTAAACAAAAGTGATAATGTAGTAAAGTTTATTTTGAATTTCAATTAGTTCCAACATATAATCCTTACGAATTAAAGGAAAAAGACTAGAATACAACTTTTCATCACATATTGTGTAGTAATACTGCGCTACATAAAAATGCCTTAAACGATTTCCGTAGCCAGCCGATTAATGACCTTTGACATGTGTGTAATCTTCACACTTAAGCAAACTAAATTTAAGCTCGGGAGACAGAAATATGATGCTAGTACTTAGTTCATTGAATTAAAAGATTATTGCAACTGTCATGAATTTAAACCATTCGGTAATTGTAGGTCGACGATTAAACATGCATTTCAGCCTATGATACGTTATTAACTTCATAAGAAACTTTGATACCCCCTTTGAAAATATCTTTGGGTAATGACGCTAATCCACTCAATGTCCAAAACATATTATGCTGGTCCGGGTCAAAACATCCCAAATCTCTTAGCGGTGTTTCTATATCATCTCCTTGTCTGCAATTTTAAGTAAAATTCTAAGTTTTACTTCAAATTGATCACGACGAAGAAAATGATAGACATTGAAAGACATAAACGTTTACCTCAAGGGCACTCAACCTAGGCTTTACCAGATATATTCATGTTTTGAAACCACATAGACCTCGTACCCAGGACTATTTCGTTTCAAAGTATTTTGGTCGTACCCAGGACTGTCACTCATCCACGGAGATATAAGTATGAATAATGCGCGTATTCTGTAACTTACAAGAATTTAGCAGTAAAATAATAATCTTCTTTTGACGTCTACTTCTTTGGTGTGACACACAAAAAGGGAAACATCGAGGGCTATTATTTATCCGTTTATGCATTACATCTTCAACGTGTATCACTGTTTCTCCTTTGTTTATTTGTTATGTACGGATTCCGATTTTCTGTTAGTTAAGTTCCGAAAAATTACTCAGTATTATCAGTTATTTGCATTATACCTTACGTTTTGGCCAATGGTTAATAGTAAATTTACTACCAAAACCCTTCATCTTCAATCAATCATCCTCATAATAATCACCGTCAATTATCCTCTGCACCTTTCTCATTAGTCGGTTATCATCATTATCATCGTAATCATCATGATATTTGTTATTATCGTCATAATCATTAATGATAAAATGGTGAGTCTAAAGTACTCTATTTTCAATTCTCAATAAATTACAGCCTAAAAGCTGTTGTCCTCATCTCGTAGGCTGTCAGATCGATTCTATTTGGATGACGTTATTTTCTTCATTACTTCTCTGCCAGAACGAATGTCAACGGTATTTATCTCAGGCTTTCCTACATCAAACCTTGGGGTTTATTTCCATTTTGGGAATGGAAAATATTCTGTTACATCTGAGAATCTGAGAGTACTTTGAACAGAACAGAAGTTGAACCACAAAGACCACTTTACTAGAAAGGGATGACTACCTCCATTCCAAATTGCACATTCCATGAAAGCATTACTACTTACAACTTGAGTAAGTAGCGTTTTTCTTTCGAGGTTCATCTTGACATCTATAAATCATAACTTTTGTATTCAATCCTAGTAAACAAGATTTGAGCACCATACTAAAGTGGACGTCTTCTTTAAGTAAGAGTTTTACGCTCCATTGGTACAGACTCTACTTTCAAAGGGACAAATTGTTTTCCTTGCACAGATGCCGTTACTCACTCTTCGGCCCTCCATCCTTCCGATGCCGGTAGAGAAAATGAATAATTCTGGAGAATGAGGTCATCAAGATGATCAAGGGAGATGAGTTACGCCCACCCATAACATGATCGTCGTATTAGCTAATAAACGGCGCATTCGTGTTTCCTCAAACTCCTGTTGACCATTTGCTTCATTCAACAGATGGGAAATCAGATTTTTCAGAATCCTGAGAAATTTTGCCAAAATGTTCCATGGTAATGGCACACCTCAAGACAAACAGTTACGTTTGATGTTTGAATCACAATCGTGAACACCAGTGACCTCCGTTACAAGCATACAAGTGCATGATAGCATGGTTAATATGGATTTAATCTACATCGTTTGCCTGCAGTTTACACTCACGAATGAAAAATAGAGGTTTCCAAGAGATTGATAGGACAATATCACCAAAATGCATTTTCAAACAAAAGTTAACCTCCTCGGTGTTCTTCGATATTTCAAACTGACACACGTCATTATATCTTTGGAATGTGAATGTACAACTTGGAATGAAGAAGCCTACTTGTTAAAGTAAGTCATTGAGATTAATGCTTTATGTATACCTCATTTTGATTAACTAAAGCTTTTAGCCTAAAAAGTGCTCATTAAAATCATAATCATAAATCAAACTATTATGTGAGGGTAACTTGATCGAATGAAACAAAGTTTCATACCTGAAAGAAACTTGAAGAGAACCTGCTTGGTCTACGGTGGATCTTAATTTCTACGTTTCCATCTTCTTTCCTCGAGATATCAAAACTGAGGCAACTCTCTCCTTCTACAGTATCCCATTCTCCTAAGTTGTCCTGTTCCATGCTCAGTATAATATTTCTAATCCTCCATAAAACAATGATTTAACACCGCATATCCTATGCCCATGTAGAAAAATCCGGCGTTTCATTTATCTGTACAAGTCATGTTACACTATGTTGCATTCCTGTCTTGACCAAAGAATGAAACGAACTCTGGCAGATAAACAATGACGCGCTGTGTTTACAAAGCCAAGACGTTTTCGATTGATTTTACAGCACATCTAAACAGTGTACAATAAAATAACTTTGAAACCATCCGCAAATAAGATGTGCACGAAAGCATTTAGTGAACCCTGCAGACTAATAAAGTTTTGAATATGAGATTGAATTGTCTGTATCGGTCAGCTGGTTCTTTGTCAAGACTTATCTCGGTTATAATACGACTGACTGATACTGTGGTCCAAAACAACACATCGGTTGAATTTGGTTTCGCATGAATTTTTAGCCCTGGTATAGTGATCGCGTGTTACCGTAGGTTCCGGATAAACCGCGGTTCTTTTTTCCTGTTTTTACTTTACTACGTTACAACATGAACTACAGTGGGTCTGTGACTAAAGTCGACAAGAATCGTCTCAATTTTCCAAAATTGACTCCTGACAGACAAATCAAGATTTAAATAGGGACGCCAAGACTTAAATCGGTTAAATCCCTCTTTTTCCAGAACCATCCAACAAGCTGACGGAACAGCCACAAATCATAGGAAATGTACTTCGGAAACAAGATCTGGAAAGGGAATGTAGGACAAGAAATCATTATCCACAACAGCTCGTTTTCCTCTGGTTAGAGAAGAAGACAACAGTTCTTTCATTTTAGAGACAAATTTAAATTAGACAGTCTAACGTTTTATCATATTTCTTCATTATACTATATAATGATCTATTTAACATATTCTAATTTCCTTTCGTTACTAGATACCGAAGTAAATTTGAGTCACTTCGGCAAACCTATAATTGCCTTACCACGTAGATATAGGATTCGCGGTGATGAATTCCTTTTTCATTTGATAGCATAACTTCCAGGTATTGCAGTTAATACCTTCTTAAATAGCTTGACGTAAACCCTTTTTCAAACTTAGAAGCCATGGTTAGCACCATAGGAGGTGGTTTCATTAATACTTGCAATGCCATATCGCATGAGTGCCTGTATGTATGCAAGACGAGCAATCCTGGCATAGGAGGTGGTTTCATTAATACTTGCAATGCCATATCGCATGAGTGCCTGTATGTATGCAAGACGAGCAATCCTGATACCAGGACAAATCCAATCTTTGCTTGATTTTCCATTTCGCACAACTGGAGTGCGTGGTTATCTTTTTCATCACTCTCTATGTCGTATTCCATCAACAATCAGTCAATAATCAGTAATGACTAGATGAGAAATCTTGACACCCCGAAAGTATCTAGACCGGTTCTGAGTCCTGGTACTATCATCCGCAATTACAGATCTCCTTAATTCTACAGTAAATACAAGGTAAATGCTTGTTTTGATTACCGTTAATGGATGTAAATACGCACAATATGTTCAGCAAGATCTTTGCGTGAGTGATCAATTTTCACTTAGTGAACGTACAAGAATCTACTGGAATTAACTTAAGACAGCAAGTCTACTTTTTAAGCTAAGTCATGTGTAACAGGACAAATTCAAAAGCTGATTGAATCCTTTTTGTTCAATGGCACAGTCAATGTTGGAATTAACCATTCCTTTCAAAAATACCCAACTAAATCTTGGTGTTCCGCAGTGATGTATATTTGGATAAATCGTACTCCTGGTTAATATCAACGGCATTGCCAAGAGGTTGCATAATTGTTTGATGGCAACAAGTTTCATTATTTTTTGTTTTACCTTTTGTTTTGATTGCTTGAAGCTGTATCCATTTGACTGATACACAGTGCCTCATAGTTGGATGACAAAAACGTGAATTAGGGTTTGCTGACGGTAAACTGAAACAATATTTCACTTGAACAAAATTGTAACCTTTGACTGCTTAAAGTTGTATCACTTCGTCTAAATAATTATCGTCATGCAGTCCTCTACCCTGCACGATCAGTCCTCTACCCTGCACGATCAGTCCTCTACCCTGCACGATCAGTGCTTTACCCTGCACGATCAGTCCTTTACCCTGCACGATCAGTCCTCTCCCCTGCACGATCAGTCCTCTACCCTGCACGATCAGTCCTTTACCCTGCACGACTAGTCCCCTACCCTGCACGATCAGTCCCCTACCCTGCAAGATAAGTCCTCTACCCTGCACGATCAGTCCTCTAACCTGCACGATCAGCCGTCACGTTAAACACTGAGAGTATGAATGGTGCCAGCAAATGACTTGTGCGGCCATGTCCGCTTTGATCGCCCTCCTGTTTTCCTCTATGAAGAGGATGTGCCATATTATTGCTTGATTGTTATATGGTGTTTTATGATTGCTACAAGGGTAAGTAAATCGCGTTGAGATTATGATAAGTTAACTAGTCGAAAATTTGCTGACACCAAGTTTGATCTTTACGAATCGTAGGGTTTGATCGCTTCAGGTTGTGTGCCATTACATTGTCTTTTCTTTGGATTTCTTTTCCGTTTTGGAGTGAATTCGAATATATATTGACAATACGTGGCAAAACTAATACTGACGATGTTTCATACCGTCTCTCGATTTACTTCACCAAAGGCTTTGTAAAGTTCGCAGATAGTTATGATACTTGGCTCGCTCAGCCAAAAAATTTTACGTTGCCGTAACTTTATAAACAAATTTTATGAAAGTACAGTGTCTAAAGTGACGTTCACTGTCTGACGAGATGTCTCCCGATTTGTTTCACGTGGTCACCTGGCACAATGTTCTATCTTAAGATTGAATGAAAGCAACTTCGCTTTGACAATAGAATCGCTTGACTTTTTGTTATGTTTATCTTCAACGATGATTTTCAACTGCCATGTACTGACGTTGTTCTCACTAGAGACGTCATTAGTGATCGCGCGCATAGATAATAATATAGAACGGATAGCAAACTTTGACATTTGCCTTGTCTAGAAGTCATGTTAGTTGTATATTTTCTCCTTGGACACAAATTTACGCCTATGCTCAGTTTGGTTATATTGTGATCCCCACGACATGCGCTTACGAGGTACTTAATCATACCCTTTTTTATAATCAAGTCGCGTGCAATGTCAATAAACGTCACAGCTATTGTGAGGGTGTTCATCTATTTCTCGTCTACGAGTTTCGAGACACGCAGTTGCTGTAAAATGGTAGGTGTTGATTTCTTTCACAATGGTGCTAGTCAGCATTTTCATTCCATACACTTTATGTTAGTTCCCACACACTATCATTTTGATAACATAACCCTGTCATTACTTTTCAGAACAATAAGACCAAACCATTTCGTCTAGGATAACTGGATGCAAAAGAATGCTATTGAGCGGACATATCGTGGGTCATAAAAAATTATCAATATTTTAATATTTTTGCTTTCTCCAAATGTTAACAAAGCAGTGTTACAGAAACAGACATGAGGTGAGGGGCTACACTCTATTATAGCACCATGCTTCCAGTCTGCAGAAAATGCTAGCTCCTTATTGTGAAGTTTCAAGATCAACGACTGACATTGGACGGACACATTCCAACATAATGTTCTGCAAACAATACTTTGAATATCATGGAGCGAGACTACATGATAAGCAAAAAGCCAGAAAACTACAAAACCAGTTATTGTAGGTTACTGAGATAAAAATAGTGCAATTGGAATATGTGGAGAGGATGACCGGGTAATGAATGAGAAAAAAACGCTCGACTGGGAAATATCAATATGGAAAAAGGTAACTATACAGCCTTAAACTACATGGAAAAAAGCCATGTAAAATATTAAACGGAGGTACTACGTCAGACACGACAAGTGTAAGGTAAGATAACGTTGAGAAAATTTGTGGATTGATGTACCAGCAGCTTTATCCGTCAAGAACGTCACCAAACGTTCGCACTCGTTACATATCCTTATGTCCTACTTGTGTAAAGCGTAACGATGGACTATAGCAGCTATTTTACTGATGCAGACACTGATGTATAGTATACAGATTTGAACCTGAAAATGTCAATCCTTCTTTTGGCATAATCATGTACAAAGAAAAAGCGATACTCGCCAGTTGTTAACCTTTCTACCTCACATAGAGTGACATCTCAAAAAAGCACACCATCAGGTATATATGTCAGCAAGGGCGATGTGTATCGTTTAAACTAGGTGTGGACCAAAACTGATCTGACCTGGACAGGTGGAGTGCTTATAACGTGTATCATAATATCGTGTTTTAAATTTCTGTAGCTATTAAAATTCTATTTCCTGTGAAAAGAAAAGTCTTTGCCATTGCCAATACCAATCTCTTAACACACCCATTTATTTAAGAATTATGTAAGCTAACAATTCAAAACCACGACATCTTACTTAATGACGACAATCAACATGAGAATATATTTCTATTGCATTCATTCAAGTTTTTGAATGTTGTATACATCGTATGTCTTAAAAAGGGGAAAGGGAATAGGGAATTTTTAAAATTTTTAATGTCAAAAGTGATACTGTATGATTCGTTTTTACTTCCTAGAGTTTCAAGTTTGAAACTCACCTTTCCAAACTTACTTTAGCTATCAAAATTGGAAGGTGCACTTTTTGTTACATTGGCTACCTTCCGAAAGCTTTTTCGTAAGCACTAAGAAGGGAAGGATTTTGTACCATTGTAATCGTCCTGGGCATCACTTAGTTAAACGCAGTCTGCCCCATGCAAGGCGCGTATTACAGTTACAAGCTAATATTGTATCAAACAAATTACTGCAAAATTTCCATTTGTTTTGGAAAAGGTAAGATCTCACACTTGAAGCACATTTTAGCGCTATGTTACAAAATTTCAAGGAAAAGTCTTGTTTGGCTGTTAGATTTCCACAGAAAGTGTGAAAACTATCAATGCCACCAGACCAACCAAAAATTCACGTCTGTGGCTTTTTCAAGCAACCCATTTACTTGAAGCTAAGACATTACTTCGGAGTAACTGAATTGTCAGTGTTTCAGGCATCAGTGCTTTGCAACATACATGGTAAAAAAGTAAAATGAAATTTTTAAACATTTACTGTCGACCCTCACCTCTCACTGGGGATCTGTTTCACCTACCGGGGAAGTAATCCTTTTAGGTCAATGGGTTATCTATTGACTTGCATTCTTTCGACGTATTTACACTTCATTTTGTAACCCCAGGATGACAGGCTTACAAATAATTTAAAATTCAAGAGTTCAATTTCAGCAAGCAAATTGTTTGTTTGTAATAGTGAAGTATACCAATCAAAAACCAAAAACATACCAATCAATAGAGGCGAACAGATCATTTTTACTAAAGTTTAAGCTAACAATCCCAAATATCCTCTTTATCAACAACAGCAAAATCATCTCCCAGATTCCGCAGGACTCTAACGAGTGCATATCTAAATTTATGCTTCGTTCCCTGCGAAGGTGATTACTTGACCATGGTTTGATATCATTTAATTAATTGATTAAATAACGAGGCTCCAAAATCAAGATTCGACTTCGATCATGTTTGTTCCTCTGTTTCAACTGAAACTATGAAGGGTCAGATAAAATAATTTCATCACTTTCAATACTTCCACAATTTTTCAAATTGTGTTCTTAACACGCTTTACTTAACACACCAATATATTTGTTATCAATACCACAGGCACCGGCTACGTGGGGGGCTTGAGCTCCCTGGTTAACTATAGAAGTGCCCAGATCGCCACACAGCTTTTCAACGCAAAGCACCTTTAAGGGAAAAGCAATAAATTCAGTGTAGTATTTGCACCTCAATAATACTTGTGTTGTTATGTTTTTGTTTCACATTCAAACTTTCTTGGTTATGTTATGTTTTAATTGGGCTTGTTACATTAAAATTTGATATCGTATAATTATATTTTTCTTACTTTTCTTACAACACACTGTAATCTCGTTCTATTTTATAATAGCCTCCCCGCCAGCCCCCTTAGAACAACGCTCAATACAATGTAAGCATCGTAGAGACCAAATATATTTGGCTGGCAGAAGACGATTACTGGGGGAGAGGACCACCAATTATTCCATACAGAAGTCGACAGGGCAGTCTTGTGTTAACAGAAATAAAGGTATTATTATGGACACCGGGGCGTAGAAGACGGGTCTCGCGACTGCACATCTGACATCGGACGCCTTTCCTACTGAGCTAAACAACTAGGAAAGGTTGAGAGATTAATTACTAATTCAATCCCGATCTTCTGCCCCTGTTACTGAGTATCTATTTATTGGTGTATACGCTTTACAGGCGGCATTTTTATTACTCCTACGAGGCATCCTCGCCATCCATCATCGGCATATATATTATGCAGGCCCCTCTTTTACTTTAATTTACGATAAAATCTGACGAACAATTGAGTATTGATCAGCAAACTTTGAATTTCATGAAAAGGATATTTTAAGACAAAAGAGCATCACACGAGAAACAAACAAACATAAAAGTTATACAGATTAATTAATAAAATCAATTAATAAAAATATTGAACGAAAAATTGATCTCCTCACTTGCCGCAAGAAACATTACAGTAAAAAACATATTCCCAAGTTAAAGTTTCGACTAGATATGGTAATAAAGGAACCAAATACATAAAGATTTATAAATAAAGAATGTCTAATACATTTCTAAGATATTATTGAACTCAGTCATAAGAATCTATTCCAATCATACCTTCTGTTGATTTCTAGGTTTCTCTGACATCTCTGTGTATGTTTGGCTGATGAGCTTCTCCTATTAGAGACATGTGTACACAACCATAAGATGTCTAGGCAAAAAAACCCAATCCGAACCTGCTACCATTGGCATACTCAGATGTGATCAGTCCCAAGGTGTAACTTTGGATCTATAGTTTTAATTCTTTTAAGTATGCTGTTTATATTTTGACTTAATTCCGTCTGTGGCAAAGCACTGTTATTCTGAACTGCATAGCAAAGCCGGCTCTCACAAGGTGTCTTCCTAGCCTTACTCCAATTTAAAGGGGGATGTTTCGATTAGACTGATAACCTCATGAAAGAAGGGTCTACGCAGTAATCTGACTCACATTGTCACCTTCACAATCAATTCTAACTCATCCAGTCAATCTTTTTAACAAACCAGATAATTGTTGTAATTTCCTTATTAAAATTTGAGCAAGAATACTCTAAGCAGCCCTTATCCGGAAAGAGATATAGAAAGGACAAACTGATTTTATTCTTTGCAGCTTGTTGCTAACTCTATAAATGGGCATTGCTCAATGCTAAGAAAAATGTCACACCAGGTTTGTGAAACAGACGTACTGGATCCTATTCAGGCAGACGTATGTATACAAAGTCTATTATCGTAAATGTATCAATGTTAGAACATAAAAAAGCGAGGCCATGAAGACATTTCAAAAAATAAAAGGGTAGGTTCTGAACTCGAGTAGAATAAGAACGGGCGAAGGTGGTAACGTAAACACTCCAGATGCTGACTTCAAAGGTTTTTCTAAGAATGAGCAACATGAAAGCTCCTCTTTTGGAATATTTTATGAACATTTAAAACACGTATAAAGTAAGCCGAATAAAAAACTGGTCGAAAAAGTTCATTTCAGACCCAAGCCGCGGCTTAATTTTGAGGAAATGCAGTATGCATGAGTGTGTATAACTTTGCTTATTTCTGTATATCCGTAAGTCGATCTACTGTATGCATCTGTGCAGTACTTTTGAAGAATAATGTCCAATAGTACATTCTGTGCAAGAATAATGTCCAAAAGTACATTCTGTGCAAGAACAATGTACAAAAGTACATTCAACGTAGCTAAACCAGCAACTACATAAACCATCCCTGAAAGCAAGAAATACAATAAAAATTTGAAAAACCACTATCCTCTTCTCTGTATTAAATGCTATTCCCGTGGAATCGGGGGATGTTGAACATATTCAGACAATGATGTGTAATCGACGTCCTTATATCCAAACGACTTTGGACCAAACGCTTCAAGTGCTTGCTCAGTGCGCATGATCGGCATTGCTGGTAAGACAAGCACTGACACTCGAAGACCATATCGCGTCTCTTCAGTTGGAATTGGTTCGCCTGTATCACTATCGACAATAGTTATCAAGTCAGGACAAGTGACTAATATTTTCCCAGTCAGCTCATCATACGCAATTAAATTTTCATTTTGGAAATCAATCTTAACTTTCTGTGATTTATGCTCCCTCGACCCCTCCACAACCACGTGGCCGAAATTGAAACCTTCCTCTGTCACTCTTTTAACATCTGTTATCTGTCAAAAGTAAAACCACATTAGACAAAAGTTAACAAGATTTAGGGGTGCGCGAATATCTGGTATTTGGTATGGAAGAGTTTGGTATCAGCGTCACAATAAAATAATCTAACAACGTATAACGAAGAATTGCCGTTACTGTAAGTATTTCGGTATTTGGTACATCACGAGCAAGAATGAACCACATTCAGCAAACATACAATGGTCGGAATTTGACACTGATAGACTCTTCTTAGTACATCAAAAGATCATAAATTCGCGTCTGAGAAACAACGTCTTGGTAACTCAGTGGTCTAAGCATTCTGCCAGGAAAACAGGAGGCCGTGGGTTCGGTCCCAGCCAGACGTTGTAGGTTGTTTCTTTGTCTGTCATTGATCACAGTTTGATATAGAAGCAGACAAGTTGGTCTTGTGCAGTGAACAGACGTAATGTAATGATTGAGACAACCGGGGGCTCGAGGTGGGGTGTCATGACAGATATATAGCACATTTTCCACTGAGCTAACCGTTCTCATAAGAACGTTTAAACAAGTCATAGAACCGTTTGAATACAGCAACGGTACTGAAGTTGTAGTGCAAGATAGGAAGAAAAATCGATCAATAACAAAGAAAAGAACCAACAACTGGGCAAGCAAAAACGAATACAAAATATACAAAGAAATAAAAAAGAAGGGAGAAGAAGAAAAGAGCATAAGAATTCCAGAACTGGTGAACGGCAAAAGACGAGTTGAGATGGAACAACAATCTCCTGTCTACAACGGCAATAGATAGGCTTATGCATAACAAGCTTAAAAACTCTACAATGTAAACCTGGTTTTTTTTGCATCAATCTCAAAATGTTCTGAGCGATACATACATAACATTGTACCTTAAAATTCCACTGTGTTTTAAAATTTGCGGGTCTCAAGCATCGATAATACGCGAACTTAAAGAGTAGCACCAACGAATGTAGGCCTATTCCTAGTCCCCCCATTCATTACAGTCAAAAGTTTGTCTTACCTTCCCTTCAACCAACAGAATTCCATTTTCGTGTTCAAGTATTGCATTAACTGGGCTTGTATGTATTCTCCTCGCTTTAACAACTGCATTTCCTAAATGCCAAGCTCGACTCAATGTAAACAAACACGTTTTCATGCAAACTTCTTCAGGTGTTAACACTGAGAGAGCAAGTCCTGCGGAACAGCTGCGATATAACAAATGGAAGACAAAAATAAATGCCTGCATTGCACAGCAAATTATTAGTAACTACGGTATCGTCACCAGGATGCCTCTGCAAATCAAAAATTATATTGTGCAAATAACGCAAAGTAAAACAAACTAAAGCAAAGTAAAACAAAGTAAAGCAAAGTAAAACAAAGTATAACAAAGTAAAGCACAGTAAAACAAAGTAAAGCAATGTAAAGCAAATTAAAACAAAGTAATGCAAAGTAAAACAAAGTAAAGAAAAGCAAAGCAAAACAAAGCAAAGCAAAACAAAGTAATGCAAAGTAAAAAAAAGTAAAGTCAAGTAGAGCCCACATAAACTACAGAGGAGCAGAATTCAGATGAGCAGAATTGGAAATTTTCCCGAAAAATACGTTAGGCATGGATTTCTTCAATAAGTAGATCATGTCATGGCCTTCGAAAGTGACATTCTAAGTTTTAAGTTATTTGGTCGTTAACTCAATAAAAAAATGACACATTCGTTTTCATTGCACTGTGATATTCCATAAAATGTGAGAAACCTGACAAATACCTTACAATCAGGAAAAAGCAAAGACGTGGATATTTTGATGTACTGGTGCGCACACACTTTGGCATCCTTTAGACTAGCAGGGATAAGAGCAGTAAGAGTGAACTCTGTGTAAAGTATTTAAGTAAAGAACAGGTTAAATTAGTAGAAACGAAATAGACTGCAGCGTCAAGTGCACAAAAGTAGAGTAACATAGTATATTGTAGTAAAGGCTTCGTTGTCTAGGGAAATGCAGCATAGCACAGAGTAACAGAATAGAGCAACGTTGATTAGAGTATAAAAGTAGAGCAATGTTAGATTACGATAGATTGGATTGGAGTAGACGGCATTGTATTGGATCAGTTTAGATAAGATTACATTGCAAAAGTGCGGAATCTAGAAAAAGAAGAGCAGAAAGGACAATTCAAAAAAGCAGAAGAGAACGGAATATAGTGTCATTAAAGTACCGAATTATTCAATATCAAAATGTTACGCATAACTTCAGTGACGACTACTTACCCCATTTGAACGGTTTTAATTCTAAAGAAGTTCTCAAGCTCCTCCGGAGAAGCAACTGACGCCACAGCGATTGTAGTACCTTTGTCATCACCAAGCACTGCTGGGGCAGGCTTACATCCATTTATAAACGGGACAAAGTGATTAAGCTTTGGAAAAGCCCTTCCCATTCCATCACAGTCAACAACTGGCAAGCCAAGTGACGCCGCTCTAAGTAACGGCTCGATGGCATTTATACCTCCAATTTCAGCACTCATTAGAGCAACTATTTTATTTTGCATGGCTAAAGTCTCGTTCAAGCGTAGTTGGTCAACATTAGGGATTGTCTACAAAATAAAACGAGTTCATAGGTTGTGGTAATGATGAAGCTAAGTCTCTAGAGGGATCAATTAAATAGAAGCACAAGAAGGAGCGAACATACGAGTAACAAAACTAATTTTACAGTCACAGTGAAAATCTCAATAGCTGAATGCCTTGTAGGCACAAAACACATGTCGCTTCTAAACATATAGGCCATCAGGGCGGAGTAAGGCGGCTATTGGCCCCTGGCTGCATTCGATCAGGGGCCTTTCCAATCAAAATGATTACTACTGCAAGTAAACAAACAAAAAAGTAAACTGTGGACAGATTGAAAAGTTGTGAGTACACTTAACCTCATTCAAAATCAACAGCATAGTTAGTGCTATGCTTGTACTTTAGAGATGCCCCACTCTGTTCTTGTCCATTGGACAGTTACAATAGTTTGGAATTAGTAAGTACAATGTCTAATCGCCCACCAACACACAAACACACTATACAAATTTTCGGTATCCTTTTAACACAAGATCACCCTGTTTACTTCCACGTAAAACTAGTGCAAACGACGCTAAATGGATGCTTTGCAAGCACAAAACACATGATGCTCCTAAGCATATGCACCAATAAATATCCCGACTATACCCAATAACACGATCAGTCTTTCTACCTTTTCTATTGAGTTGTTTCGTTATTAATGATTTTAAGTATTTACCACTGGACTTCCATCCTCAGATTGAAGGTCATCCTGGGTAATTTCCGACTGCAAAATCTTCTGAAGAACGTGAAAGGCACTATCTGTTTCTGTTCCACTCACCAGTTTCTCTATCAAGATTAATGGGGCACCCATAAAAGCAACTGTTACAATTTTCCCTCCTTGTGATGATTTCAACCTGTTGACAAAAGAGGTTAAATTATCACTATCGTTGTAGCATACAATACAACTTTAAAAAGCCATTTCAATTTGACAAAGTGCGTTAATAGTATGACTCAAACTCTGACTTTAATTATTCCCGCCGACCTATGCTCCTATGTAATGCAGTTATTGACGTAATGCTCCAGTGCTGACAAACATATCTCAAAGCTGATTAAAACACAACCTCATATAATCGTTAGTTTCCAATTATTCGGGAATATCGTATAAGAATTTTATAGCAGTCACTACCTATAACCCGATGGTTTGTAATTAACATGAAAATCTGAGTTTTTACATTATGCGATATTTTGTTTCATTTCAAACTATTATCCACACTCTACAATTGTGCTGGGCCCTCTCAGCAATGGCACGTCGTTTTGAGTTTTAGCTTAAGCCGAACTACAAAACTAGAATTAATGAAGTTTCCTCTTCCTTAGCTCTGGGTTTCGGCTCGTAATATCAACGACCTTAAATCTCCTTCACCAAACCTTTGTGCCGGGAAGGCACATTGGCTTGAGTATTGAGGGAAGGCACATTGGCTTTTGAATCTGAGGGTTGTAAGTTCGATCCCGGTCGGCTCCCACTTTATGTGTCTCAGACTGCCTAGATAATATATGTTCCAACAATACATAGCATGTAAGCCATTTACTGTGTGTCAGTTTGAAACTCCATCTGGCGGACGTTTTTGTACAGAAACTGACAAGTCACCTTGAAATTTGCGACATCGCGCTAAAAACATACTTAAAAGCTTTTTTCGTCTGACACTCGTGAGAGTATGAAAAGAAAGGAAGGAAAATATATGTATATGGCAACCTGTTGATACGAAACATGTTGCAAAAATTTTCAAGGCGATTTTCAAGTTTTGTATCACAAAAAGATTGTTCAATTACTCATTTTGTTGAAGTTGGCTTTTGAGATGGCGATTCGGCGTAGGAAACAGTAACATACCCTTGAAACAGAAAAAAATGAACTGTTACAAGCTACCTGGATGGATGAATGACTCTGATTTTCTTGCCTTCTTTTAATGCCTTTAATGCACATAAACGGCCAAGGTATGGGCTCCCTCCACCTCCACATCCCATGATTCCTGCTCCAATAGTACAGCAGTCGATGTCATAAGTGCTCAGGATCCACTCTCCGGATACCGGGTCAACATATGGTGTTTCATCGATAACTTGAGCGCTAAAATCGAGTGCTCGCTGGTCACTTGAACAAGTGGGATTGGGTGCAAGTTGTGACGCCTCTGTTCCCTGCTCGTTCTTAGATTCCCGACGTGAGGTTTCAGCGTAAAGCTGATCAATGCATGTTACTGGCTCAAAAGAATTGCTTTTAAACCGCTGCAAATCTCCGACAACTTTCACCTACACGCGGGTTCAATAGATATCAGGTTACAATAAGACACTAGTACGACTTTACTTTATGACTGGTGCAGGTTAATGAATATTAAAGTAAAACTAAACATTATCGAAAACTATGGTCCTCACGTATCATAAAGAGTCGGTGATGATTGCTTGTCGAAACTATTTTCCATTCAGGGGAGGTTGGGAGAGGAAATCAGTTACTTATACGAGCAAAAATTTCAAGACCACGCCCTAAATTTTGTTGGTTAGGCCAATTTTGGCAAAAGTGATCAACTTCTGATTATCGACGTTTTTATAAGTGATTTCACTTAGACTTTCAATAACAAAAAGGTTTCAATTGACGCCACATATTGGTTTGGCTTTTTCTGTCCCTATTTGAACTGATAGAGTACTGATAAGGAACTGAAAAGTTGCCCAACAGCCATGAAAACAGCGTCATGGCCATTTCCCTCACCAGGATCAGGTAAAATTAAGATGTCTTAAGTTGCGAGAAGGCGTTTTTCCTGTTGGCGTAAAATCATTGTGGCGCACCATTAAGTGCCTTCATGCAGAGAAAATAAAGACAACATACAGAAAACAGAGAATGACTTTCCTTTCGCCTTTTATCTCAAATGGACACCGAAATTAAACGATTATGTACCCTGTGACCTAGGCTTCATCCGCAACTCATTATAGTAGTGGCTTGCCAAGGGATAAGCTCCACGGCAGGTCATCCAAGGCCACAGACGTAGGAGCCGGGGACTTGGGGGGCCTTTCCAAAAAGTCAAACCTTTTGTAGATGTACCGTTGTAAAAGAATTATGGTTTTGGTATATTCAAAATGTCTGTTTAGATTACCCGATTTACTTTAAAATTGCCCTTCAGGCTGACAGCGAGAAAAGGGCACCATCTAATTGCGCAGCCCGGAAACTGCAATTAAAAGTAATAGATGCTAACAAACTTTGCTGTTGCGATGCCTCACGTCCAACCAGAGAATCAGGATTAGGGCCCTAGCCAGCTAGAGCTAGTTGTGGTTATTTGTTCCCTTCATTGTCCTTAACAATTTACATCGTTTGAAACTTCCTATAATCGCTTGTATAAAAATCGCTTTATTTTTGGTAAATACACAATATGATAAACAGATCATTGACGTATTACGTTGACTATAATTATTGTTTCGCTGACGTGATGCTCTACTTGTCGTTGTATTCATGTAATACTTTTTTGAAAAATTAAAAAAATCGTCTCTTAAAAAAGGAACTCTTAGGAATCTTGATTACTCAAATTTGCTGCTCTGGCCGACTATGCTGCAAATCAATGTTTATTAGCTCATCAAAGGGCGTGGCATTTTCAAAAAACATGCGTGGGGTTGTATACCCCTTTTGTTCTTGCACCCCTACTGATTTGCTAAGTCTAAGGCTATTTGTTTTGAAGACATTTCTTACTTCTACATAAGTGACGACTTACGGTGGGCTATTGAGCAATCGATATATGTCGTATCTTTAACACTGTAGTCCACAAAATACGCGCAGGGTTAATAAAGTTCCTTACTGGCGACTAGAGAGTAGACGTGAACTGGAATGAGAACTAGGCTGTGATATACAAATTCCAGTAGTATATCCTCTGAAAAGAAATTACTTTCCAGCTTGAAATATTTCTCTGAGCCTATATTCCATCAAAGCTTAATCAAATTCATCTTAAACCAATGTAATCAAATCGATTGTATCAAATGGCTCCACCTACCTTCAAACGTGTGACTGGGACGGTAACATATGTCATTGGCGTCTCGGAGATGTCATATACCTCGACGGTATCCGGCAAAGCTCCTGCTTCAACTGCTGTTTCTTTTGCTTTTCTGATTGCCATTTCAATGGCAGCGTCACGTGTTATATTTGATGTATCAACAAGCTGATCAAACGTCCCACTGATCTGGCTCATGGCAGCACCAACTGCGTTTGCCACCTACCAAAGAAACGACGATATTTTAAGCAAAGATGAAGCATGTTACGATCAAGAGATCAGTAAAGTGCGGTTATACTATTATAGAGTAAATATATTTAATTGTATTTTACGAATCCCCATCCGAGTCTCTGAATATGTTTCGTCTGCCATTTCATGTCGCTAAAACCGTAAAATACTAGCTAGGTTTCAGATAGGTGCTAGCTTGATAGAACTTTTCTGAGCAAGCAAAGAGCGATTAACAGGTGACTGAGTAAAATTCTTCTTAGCCCTGCGACGTGAAAATGACAAGAAAAAATGGGTGCCTTAAAAGCCTAGTCCACAGCAGTAGTAGTATCTGTAGCTGCCAGTGGTGTTGAACCTTACGGCCTACGGTTGCTATGGAAAAACAAAAGGCAGGTCAGTAACCCAGATTCTTGGTCTCTGAAATCTCACCTATATTGGCGCCCCTGTTATTATTCCATCCATGGCATGGCAAATGGTAAAAGAGAAAAACTAAACGTAACTGTCAAATGTGGTAGTGTCGCGCCAGCCAGGAGATCTGATTAGTCTCAGACCATCATCAAGCGTCACCAAAAGAAAAAAAGTTATACTTGGTCACAACCTGACAGACATCACAACAATATAATTGATTACATTCTTATGATTCTTATGCGAAAACAGACAGACGGGAGCATAAGGATTCTCGTTTACTGGTTAGAGAAGACCCTTAGATGGTGTTGATTGCAGTAAAAGCGATGGCTTAATGACCAAAGACAATACCAAAAGAAGAGTCAAAAGGATGCAAGGGCGCTCTTACATCTAATTAAAAATACGCAGTTTAAGAGAAACATCAAAAGAAGGAGAGAACTTGGCTTGTCCTTTAAAAGCATGAACGGAATCGATGGACGACGTTTTCTAAATGAAACAATCGGCAACAAATCGGAATCAATGATAAATGTTAAAAGTAAATTAAAGAAAGATTAGAAATTAAAAGCAAATGCACAATTCCACCAAAAGAATTGAAAAGGATTAAAATGGCGTAAGACATAATGGAAGAAGCAAACCTGGAAGAAATGAATGCGGGAATAAATGATGGAATGAAACCCGGAAGACTACAAAACCAGATAAAAATTATCAAGTAGTCAGCAAAAAAGTCAGAAAAAATGAAAAATTATACAATGACTGAAAAGATACGGAACAAGAGTGAAGTGATTTTTGCTTAGACCTTTTCGGAAACACAGGTTCCTAACCTGAAAAACAGGACGTTTTGATTGCTGAAATCGAAGAAGCCATTTTGAAAATAAAAGTGAGCGAGCTAATGGGTACTTAAGACTGGAAGGGGAAGAAATGGTGGTGAAAGAAATAAGGAAGATGATTGATGACCTTTGCAAAAGCAGAAAATGGCCTGATGAGCGCGGCTGTTTAAGAATTAACCCCTTTGCCAATGGTCCCTTGCACTCAAGACTGTGCGATCGGCCATACACCAGAAGTGTAGCTTAAAAGTATCAGGAGAGCGACTTCAGTACTTCTTGGCAAACGAAATTGTAGAACAGCAGTTTGGCATAACTGGTACAGGTACAGCAGATGTAATTCTCACATCATTCAAAATAACCACAAAAGCAAGACAAAGATCAAGTTTCTCCTAAGATATTCTATGGAAAGGTTTTTCAGAATGTGAATCTTCCAGGGATCTGGATACGTTACTAAACGTCTTTATGACCGTGCAAAAGGAGTCGTAAGATAAGAATATAAACACAGATGAAATACCGAGGTTTAAAAAGAGTCAGACAGATGTTTAATTTCAGCAATTCTCTTCAGTGCTGTTGATGTAAAAATTGGGCGTTGAGTCGAAAGTGAATTGGGAGACAGACCAAGCAAGCCTACATATGGAATATGCATTTGAAATATCAGTTATCGAGATGATGCCACTAAAGTTGCAAAATCTAAGCAGAATGCTGGATTATGGTGAAAGCCCTAAAGGGTCTTACAAGAACACATAGTTTATGGTATGGGTGACATTTATAATTAAAAAAACTAAAATAGTTAAAGATTTTACATTCTTGGGGTCAAACATACTCAAACAAGGAGGACGTGGCACAGATATTATAGTTAGAGTTTACATTCTTGGGGTCCAACATCCTCAGACAACGAGGACGTGGTACAGATGTCAAGGTTAGAGTTTACATTCTTGGGATCGAACATCCTCAGACAATGAGGACGTAGTACAGATATTAAGGTTAGAGTTGACATTCTTGGGGTCGAACATCCTCAGACAAGGAGGACGTGGTACAGATATTAAGGTTAGAATTGGAATGGTCAAAGCCGTAACAGCAAACTTGATGGACGACTAGAAATTTAAGAGACCGCGCGTGCAGCTTTGTACTCATGGAAGGACAGGAGTTTAAGATCACAGGTAAGGGCTTTGAATGTTGTCGTGGCGAAAAGTTGGAGAGTAAACGAGACAGGTAGAGGAATGAACATTAGGGAGAGAGAGAAAGTCAGAGTCTGAGGAGAACAAGGCATGTTGGCACAGGTAAAGAAGAGGAACAATATAAAGTATGGATATCCGAAAAGAAGAGGAGACAGCTTGGTTCTTCCAACCGCTGTAGAAGAAAAAAAAACACGAGGAAGACGAGGTAGAAGATGTACAGAATGGACAGAATACGACATCAAATGTTATAGTGGCATCCAGACTAAGCGCAACGATGCCTCAAAAGCAATGTCGATGGCCCACCCCAGGCGTTTGACTTGCTAAACTAAACTTTCATGTGATAAGACTTGCGTTTTTACAATAAATTTTCATCTCAACAACAGCAGGGCGCCTACTCCATTCGACAGGTGGTTCAGAGAGTATAACTCGATTAGACAGGCGCGTGTCCTCCATTCTTAACAAGGCGCGCTGGTGGATGTAGTCTTATGGCTGCAAACGGTGAAAAAACGATTTGAAGCATCTTGCTAAAGTGTACCGTACTCTGGGGATCGACAACTGGCTGGGCCTGTTGGAAGAAATAGCCGATGACCGATCTCAATGGCAACATATTGTTCTGGATTTCGTGAGGCCGGCCAGATCCTGTCAAGGATGGCATATCACGTCAAGTCAGCAGCAGGCACGCCAAGCATAAA
Organism: Chironex yamaguchii; assembly: GCA_024741275.1. NCBI lineage: Eukaryota > Metazoa > Cnidaria > Cubozoa > Chirodropida > Chirodropidae > Chironex > Chironex yamaguchii. The sequence continues at coordinate 37,434 of JANTCA010020547.1, forward strand.
CTTCCATAGTTGCTTCATAACAAATTGTTAGAAATATTGTACTTAGCAATGTCATTAAAATTCGCAAGACGAGAACATTTTTGTAAAGTTTGAATTATTATACCTGATAGAACCTTGGTCTTTGTATCTTGGATACACCAGAAAGTGTGATATTTGTGTCGACCAGAATACTCCCACCACCAACTAAGCACACAGGGCAATCTCCTGCTGCAACCTGAACCAATGGAAAATTAACAGCGCTCGTCAACACTGGCGTCAGAGAATCTGTTTTCAATACGAGCCATCGTAAAAAGCACACGTATTAATTAAACCTAGTATACCAGTTAAAAAAGTTAGAATACTATTCTTTACTCAAGACAGGGTAAACAATTACACTAACAACTTAAACAATTACACTGTCTCTTTGGAGTACAGCACATCCTTGTCAACAATGATGATAACATATGAACAACAATATAGTATTTCATCTATACAGTTCCACTAACTGGCTAACATGGGAAAAATCTTAGATAAATTCACTAACCTTCATTTGATCAATGCCAACTTCTAGTTTATATCGTGTCTCTTTCATTGCTGCATCTACAAGAGCTGGGTCCACCAATGAAGTCAAGTTTGCATTACCAAGTTCTGCTATTCCACTTGCAACAGCGATATCAGTTGCGGTTAAAGTATTTCCACCAAACACTTTTGCTTCCTTCGTCAATTTATAACCCACACTATCTGGACCAACCATAACCTACAAATATAAATTAAACTTGGTATACAAAATAAAAACTTCGGGAATTGTCAGCTTTTATTTCTGATGCGATGAATTTGGTCCTTGTGATATAATTTGCTATTTTTATCTTCTCCTACCATCTGTCAATGGACCAACAAACTGACCAACCAATCAGGCAATGAATCACTCAATGAACAGTGAACCAATCTTTATTCATTATCAAGTGAGTAGCAACATCACCCAGTTATGTCACTGGAGGTTTACATTGATTGTCCGATATTACCTTGGTCCACTTATGACTTATTATTGTTTGATTGTTTTATGCCTAGCTAATGCCTTTAGCAATTTAATAAATCATGCTTTAATTTTAATGGTACTTATGCTTCCTTCAAACACACCCCTTGCACTACCTTCAAACACACCACTTGCACTACCTTCAAACACACCCCTTGCACTACCTTCAAACACACCCCTTGCACTACCTTCAAACACACCCCTTGCACTACCTGCAAACACACCCCTTGCACTACCTGCAAACACACCCCTTGCACTACCTTCAAACACACCCCTTGCACTACCTGCAAACACACCCCTTGCACTACCTTCAAACACACCCCATGCAAGAACTCGACTCGGCCTATGCAAGCGGTTGGCCAGCTTAATAGTCCACAACTAGAGATTATGCAGTAAGACAACAGCGAAGTAAATGGCATCAGCTTCGTTTGTACTGATCGGAGAAGGTCATTGTAGACGAATACAGCACTAAGTGGGAACACACTCAGCAACTAATTAGAAGGAACAATCTTTTTGTGTTACAAAACTTGAAAATCGCCTTGAAAATTTGCAACATTGTGCTAAAAACATACTTAAAAGACGAAAAAAGGTTTTAGGTATGTTTTTAGTTCAATGTCGCAAATTTTCAAGGTAATTAGAATGAAATAAAAATGATAATAACAATGATGAGTGATGAAGACGATGATCATGACAACGATCAGGAGAACAATGATGATTATGATGCCAATGAAGATGATGATCATGAAGAAGACAACGGTAGTGATGATAATGGTGATGATGTCGATGACATAAATTGCAAATGTCTATACTTCGTCTGTTACAGTGACAGTGGAAAAGCAAGGAGTGGAATGTTGCTAGGCAACTGAATAATAATTTCAAACAAGCACAAAAGCAGGAATAGAAAAGTAAGAAATGTGAGATATGAGTATGGATCCAATTACTATGACGTATCAATAGATAAAAATTGTTATCAAGTACCTCATACTTCAAGTACCTTTTCATCTTCTGGGCAACTTCTTACATAAGATCCTCCCCCTAAACCAATAGAAAGAACATCTGGCATGCGAAAATTTGTATTTACGCCACCAACCTACAAAGAAAAAATATGATACTGAAGCAAATTTTCCTAATCCATGCATATTGTCCCAAAATTGACCAATTTTATCAGTTGCAAATATGTGACCTTCCATACTGTGTACTTAGTGATATTTCTTTCCATCCTTGCCTCATTTATCAAATGCTCATAATTTGAAATTCTGGTCATGCCTTAATTAGGCTTTTACTTTCCTGACCTTAAATGGCACCAATGGGCCGAATTTGCCAAGCAAAGTGTTCCTATTACAGTGAACAAATGAAATAAAATATATACAAAAATCTGTGTTACGAGTTTGTCACATCCTGCCTTTTTACATTTCAAATTCACATCTTGCTATTTTACAATCTTGGAAGGAAAAACTAAATTTAACATTGACCTTTACTCGTGTTGAGGCTTCCTTGGGAAATCCTTTTTGTAGAAACCCAATATCCGATGAAGTCCCTCCAATATCAATGACTATTCCATCTTTCATTCCAGACAAATGGGCTGCTCCCCTCATACTATTTGTAGCACCAGATGAAAATGTATGGACTGGGTATTGCAAAGCATCACTCTCACTGTTTGACACAAACATACAAACAGTGAATAAACAAATGTGTAAATCATCACTGTAAACATAATTAACAAGTGGCAGCAACTGCATTACTTAACACTTTCTTCACTTATGTCATATGGCAAAGATTGCACCTTCAAAGAAAAGGAATGTAAATAAATGCATTAATTACAGAACCATATGCCTTAAAAGTCACCCAAGCAAGATAGTATCGAGAGTCTTAAATAACAGACTGAAGCCATTTGCAAATCAAATTATTGCAGAAGAGCAAGCTGGTTTTCATGAAGCCAGATGTACTACTGAACAGATAATGAATGTGAGAATTTTGTCAGAGAAACTCAGATCACCAGCAAGAATTGCACCACAATTTCATCGACTTAAAAGTGCTCGTGTTAGGGCTTGGCATGAGAATCTCCTGGGCAGTATGAAGGAGAATACTATAGACCTAATGAAATGACTGTACGAGGAAAGTGGTTGTGTGGTTATGAACAGCAGTGGCTTGAAAAAATGGTTTAACACAAGTGTTGGTGTGTGTCAAAATTGCTTGTTATCATAAGAATTACTCAATATTTTCCTAGAGCAGATAATGCTGGACACCCTTGAAAATTCATGCGAATGCACCAAAATAGGCAGAGGAACAATAACAAATCTTACACTTGATAATGATATTAACTTGACTGCTGGAACCAAGAAAAACCTGACAGTCAGAGTCAGAGTTGACAAAACAGTTAAATTTTACAATTCTATGGAATGGAAGAGAGCAATGAGAAGAGTAAGATCATGACAACTGGAAAACATAAGCATGAAAACAGTGATGTCAACGTCCACATAAATGAAACAGGGTTGGATGTAGTAAATACGTTTAGCTACCTTGGGTGGAAAATACTAGGGCAACCTGCAAACTGGAGGTCAAATGACAAACAACAATGGCAACTGCACTACTGGCTTAATTAAGTAAGATCTGGAACAGCTGTAACATTAGAAAACTCAAGCAAAAGTTTCTACATTCCTTGGTAACATCAATAGTTCTGTATGGATGCGAGACCTGGCCTTTCACGACCAGTACTGAAAGAAGATTAACATTTGTATGGATGCGAGACCTGGCCTTTCTCAACCAGTACTGAAAGAAAATTAAAATCTGTATGGATGTGAGACATGGCCTTTCACAACCAATATTGAAAGAAGATTAACAGAGTTTGAATTGAGATGCTATAACAGAATGCTCACATGCAATGCAATTTCCTGGAAAAACCACGACACCAATGAATATGAAGTTGAAAGGTTATTAGGGAACAAAGAAAGATTATCAAAAACAAAAAAAAAGAAAGCTGCAATGCTTTGGCAACATATACAGAAGGAAAGGATCTGTTGCAAACATCAAAATGAATGGAGACGTCAAGGGTATGAGAAGAAGAGGGAGCTCAGGAGCAACTGGGTTAGTGATTTGAAAACGTGGACCAAGATAAGTCTTGAGGATTACATTAGAGAAGGGGAACAACACGAGCTGTGTAAGAAGAATGTGAACAAATACAAGTGCGCAAATGATCAAACATGAATACAGGAAAACCAAACAGCAAACATTGCTATAATGTCCCTTTTGAGATCAGAAGAATTATCAATGGCCATTTTATACATTATGCCAACGTACACATCTTATTCCACTACATGCATTTAACTTAAAAGCAGTTGCATTAGTATTACAGTACACATTCTTCACAGCTTTGTTTGCTAAGCCTGGGGCCAAGTGGCCAAGTGGTTAGAGTGTTTGTGCTCTAATCAGCAGGTTCTTGGATTAAATCCACCTCCAGTCTTGTTCAACTAATTGTCCACACTGGTTTAGTCTCTCATGTTCAAAAACTGCAAATTAGTTCTTCATGTGCTAATGTGCAGTATAAACCACAGGTTGTCTCTGCAGACAGATTAGACATTATTTGCTAAGCCCTCTGATACCTGCAACGCCTAAATCATTTATCTGCCATATACCCGATTGCATAGTAATCTGCAAAATTCTAAAGAACATAAAATTGTTTCTGGCACCATTGACTGTGCACTACAAAGATCTATTAGTATATCTTGTGTGCAGCCACGACAGAACATATGTATGAAAACAATGCACGGTCCAACATTATTCTACATTCTCTTAATCAACCGATCCTCAACAAGATCATACTTAGTTACTATCACAAGAATATGAACAATATATTAGCGTCCACCTTACCATTTCAGCAATGCACAGTAACAGCAATCTCAAATTGATTATGTTGAACATGTTCATTACAAATGTAGAAATTAAGAATTCATTCACACCTACCAAACATACAAGCCAAATATTTGACAAAAGAAAAGAACAAATTAAAATCAATTCCTTCTAGAGAACAGCCATCTCGTGCTTGCAAAGCGCAAATGACTGCCAAAACATGCGATTCTGCCATAGGCCAACATTTCCTAGAGAATTCATACTGCGCCAAAATGTATAAGGACAAGAATTTTTGGACAATTGGCACAGCTAGATCGTCTTTTCATCTAAGTGTAATGGAGTCTGTCCACATTAAAACAACAAACCCAGTACTCCGTAGGCAGAAAGAGTTCATTTTTTCACTTGGACTCTTTCAATAATGTTTTGTTTTTTTATTTTCTCTTTCTTTGTTTCCTTTCTTGTTTATGATTGGCTAGTTTTGCTACATGTTTCATATAAATAGGTTGCCATATACATATACTTTCCTTTCTGAAATTTCATACCCTGAGAAGGGTCAGACGAAAAAAGCTTTTAAGTATGATTTTAGCAAAATGTTGCAAATTTTCAAGGCGATTTTCAAGTTTTGTACCACAAAAAGATTGTAAAAATTAAAAGGAAAACAGCATGATTTGCATGTGATATTTCTGAAAATTACAAATTTGTTGTTCGGGATGAGGTGTCTTGTTTTCATTAGATTAACCTCCAGTGTTCTTATACATATCACGATGAATACATGTTCTCAGATAACCAAAAAAGCATTTGTTAGATGTCGTAAACAAAAAAATTAAATGAGCTTTTAATTCAACAAGCATCAACATAGCTTTAAAATGACTTCAGTACAAAATTTTTTAAACGTATGCTTACCTGATAAGAGTTCCATCATTCTGTGTAAGAAATACAGGGCAATTCAAATTCATTTGGTCAAGAGCTTCCCTGAAGCCCTGTACAGTCTTTTTTGCTAGAGGTTTAAGGCACTCATTTAGAATAGAGGCACTTTCCCTTTCTAGAAGCCCAACTGGACCAAGTTCATGTGACAATGTGATACTGAGGTCTCCAGCATACTGCTGGATTAACTTTTTCACTTCCTGCTCTTGTTCTTGCTTGATTGGTGAAAAGATACCTGAGCAAACATGCGGAAACAGTGCTAATCTACAACATGTGCTGAATAAGTAAATCAAGTATACCCATTAAAGGTTTCTAAGGGATTTTTTTAAGCCCTTGTGAATTAGGACTGAAAGGGGGGAATGCTTGTTTGTAGCATCATTTGTACATCTGATAAATAAACAATCTGACTCCTGGATTAAAGAGGCATATCTCATGTGTCAAATGACTAAAAATGGATATGATAATGATAATGACGAGCAAAACAATAACGAATCACTGTTTCATGATGTTTATTCTAATGGAAAAGTTTAAATCTTACAAAACATTTAACTACATTTCTCTGCCTCACAATCTGTCACTCTGTCAACAACATGTTTATGGATTGCAACCTCCACCTTGCAACACATCCTAGTATATCATTAAATTTATGCTAAAGGGCAAATGAGGCCAATAAACTGCAAATGATGCCTCTGCTCATAGGGCAATACAGGAATTTGACAGTCAAAGTTTCTGTTTATTGTAGTGAACATATTAAAGAATTCTGTCACAATTGTTGTAACTGTTCCATAATCTTAAACAAATACCTGGAATAATTGATGTAGTATGGTAATAATAAATAAGCTGGAACAAAGTATGCCAAAGTTATAACAATGCATTGAAGATGAACTGAGCAGTCAAGATACGTATTTACCAGAAAACACAAAGTGGTAAAAATGTAAAACAGATTCCTTTTTATGCCAATCTGCATGCTCAAATTTTACAAGCATGACATATATAACACAGGTTGTATTGAAATGTATAAACTACCCAATCTTGCTTCATGAACCAGGCCTTAACATCTTCCATCTGTCAGAAATCAGCCTTATGTCCCTTTCTTAATAGAATTTTCTAGCACATTCTAGCTTGTTCTAAAGTCATTCAAGGGTCATTCAATATGAAATCATCAGAAATTTAAGAAGCTTTTAACCAAATCTCTTAGAAAAGCTTCAAATTTGGCATGCTGATAGAAAACCTAAAGACAGACATCCTCATAAATTTTTTTGAAATATTTAATCTAGTTCAGGTTTTACAAACAAATGAATTTTTGACCAATTTCTCCCTGAAAATGTCGGTTTGCGATAGCTTTTAATGTCTTGCTTGGTAGAAGTAACATAAAATCATCAGCGATGCATATATAAACCTTAAACTTTGTGTCATAGTATTTCAGGCATGTAGAATTCAAAAATGACACCAAAATTGGCATATCTGGTACCAAAGATATCCTATAGTGAAATAAACTAGTGCAGATATATCGACAAATATTACAACGATGTGCAAAAATTACCCTCCCCCAAGAGGCACACTATTTACAACAATTTTTTTCATGGAATCGAACTCTACATGGAACAAACATGTATGAGGTCAAAAATCAGCCTGGGGTCACAACTGCCTTTGCTCATAGACTGTACAAATTTTCTTAATTGTGATCATTTTTCCGTTTGTTTATTGTCAATTTGATACTATAACTACACATTACTATATCCTTGTTTTTAGGAAATTAAAAACTTTGGAAGAACCTGATTATGCTCAATGTTCAAAATTACTGAAAAGTTTAGCTACGATGGAAGCATCATTTTTATCCAGGCTGTACTGTTTTCCACTTGATGTTTTTGGGACATCAATCTTGCAGAGGACATGGATCATTGGAACCCAGCTCAAGTCTTCCACACTTGGCCAATGAAATGATCTTGCTGGTCCATTTGGATGCATAAATTGTAAATACAACTCATCAAGTTCCTCATTCACTTCCATTACAATGCCTATGTACCATTTTCTTTCATAAACACATGCTATATACTATATATAAATGTTGAAAATTCTAACAAGGAAGCATTTCTCAAACCAAGAAGATCATGCTGCAAAACATAAGAATTGTCTTCACTGCACCTCTTCATTGCCAAAGTAGTAGCCCTGAGATGGTCAAATTGGTGGAAACTTCTTGTTCCAGGAACTGCAATGCAACCCTCAAATCGCTTTGTAAGGAAATCCCTTGTTAAACATATTTCTCCTTTAGCTGAAAAGAGAAATTTATTTGTTTTATGTTATCCTTGCAATAAGAAAACATTGCTAAAGGGGAAAGAATCTGTTCTCTGTTGGTTCTCTTCAAGCTTTCTCTTGCAACAAGTCTCTTGACAGTGCCTCCAATGCTGTCACAAGGCTGCTTGCCATGGCTTGTGGCAAAGAAGGTCCAAGATGCCTTCAATGAGTGATCTTGTTCATAGTAGCAAAGGTTTAAGAAATGTTTTCTAGTTTTGTATTGTCCGCTACAGCCATCAGAAAAGTATTCAACATTTCTTAGGTCTGGGATTTTCAACTTAATAAAATTCAGTACAGCTTTCTGCACTTCATAAACAGTAGGAACATCATGGCTCAAGTCATCCGTCATGAAACAGAATGACATGTGTTTTAGCTCTAAGCCTTCTTTGTGGTATACCACCACAGCAGGGAGGATACATGATGAGTTATTCCAGTGAAAGCCCAGCACCTCATCCTGAACCACAAACTTATAGTTCTCTGCAAAGTCACCAAGTATCAGAGCAGTTGTATCATCTATTTCAGCCTTTCTTGATTTCAAATATATATTTCACAGGACGCCATAAGTGTATGGTGTCCTGTGAAATGGATGTGTTTTGTCTCGCTGCTCTGGCTACTGTCATCTACGCTGGCTTTTTGGTCAGAAAACCTTGC
>JANTCA010020559.1:0-23988 GCA_024741275.1 Chironex yamaguchii
AAAGCAGAAAATGAAGAGACTGATTCTCTGTTACTCTGAGTTTCGTGCAAAAGCACTCGTCAGACAGACTATTACTTATAGTAATAGTTTATATATATATAACACCTCAACAGACACAGTGCTTTTAACTTTTAACTGTCTTGTATATATATAACACCTCAACAGACACAGTGCTTTTCAACTTTTAACTGTCTTGTATAATATATATATATTGGTATATTTATAGAAATTTGGTATTAGGGTGGAATGAATCAGATAAGACATACAGCTTAAAAAGACGCCATTGACTTTTAATTTTGTTGTGTCAGTACAAGGACGGATGTTTAATGTAGGCTTGTGCTGGTTTACATTGCTGAATCCTGGTTCATTACAGAGATTGTTTTCATTGCTCGTGTTACTTGTCTGAACGTTACGTATCACTGTTGTTACTGGTATCAAGTAAAAGTCGTAATGTTTTATTGACTTCTGCTTTATTATTATCTCAGGTCAAAACGAAAATCAGAGGCAGGCGGCGATGATGGCCGCAGCGGCAGTTCGAGCGGCTGCTGCAGCAAGCGCACGTCAAAACAGACTGGACTATGCCAATGCAACTGCCTTTCCGGGACCAAGAGTTATGTCCCCTCAGGACGTTATGGGTGGCGGATCATTTCCGTCGCCAAGTTCAGGCATGCAGTCACCCTCTGCTAAAGACTACCCTGGGATGTTCCCACCAAACGAACAGAACATGATGCGATTTCCAATTCGCAATCCATCTCCTATGCCACAAGGGATGCCTCCACGGAATAACAGCAACCCTTTACCCTATTCCCCTGTTGCTGGTAGTGAACAAGGTTATACTAGTCCCAGTTACTCTGGCAATGGGCCAAACTACTCAGGAAATGTATCAAGAGCTAATTCAGTGACGTCACAAAGAAATCAGCAAGGACCAGGCTTCATGGGTTCGCCACAATCTAGTAGCGGAACTCCGGATTTTCGAATGTCCGGATCCGATAGTAGCAGTCAGGGTTCAAGAGCGGGGCAAATGGGGCAATCATTTGGCAACAGTGAAATGCCTGATAACGGTACGTTTATAAAGTTGCAATAATGTATATGTGCAATTTGCACTAGTCAAATTCGTGCACTATTCGGACTACGGTGGTAAGGTTGATGTACATGAAATACACGATGGATTTATTGAGCTTCCCTAGGTAGCGAACTTGATCTCGTAAAATAGTGAGTTTAAACATTATTTGGAGCTCGATTTTACACAATACGTTTTGTAAATTTGACATTACGTACGGCAGCAAAGTGATATGTGAAAGAAAGGGCGAAAATATTGTTTGACGAACCAAATTAACAGCAACATATATATATATATATCGTTTCGTAATACCAAGGACTTTGAAAGTCCTTCACCAAACCGTTGTGCCGTGATGGCACGGAGGTTAGAGTGATGGCTTTTGAGTCTGAGGGTTACCAGTTAGAGCCTGGCCGGCTCCCAATTGGTGCAGCTGTTGTGGTAATGTTACACTTCAGACAAATATTTATATATGTATATATATACAGACTTTTTATAATAAAATAGTATAATTAAAATATATACTTTTTTGATTGTAGCACTTAGCATGCTTAATGACTTACCGATGGAAGATGTTGAAGCAATGATCGAGTCGGTAACAAAAGTACCACAAGAAGAGCAACAAAGTGAAAATCGGCCTGCAAAAGTCGAGGACAGAGTGAAAGAAGAGCCAGAAGAAGAGAAGTCACCCAAAGAAGGTATTGTATTAAATTCTCATTAGTCTGTGACCACCAAGGGCATATTTTGCGTATTATGTTGGTAGCGCAAGGAAAGGAATTGTGTTATGACAAATAGTACTAAGCTGCGTTATTAGACTTGTGGCAAGGAACAGAAAAGTGCAGGACGGTGCAAAAAGTGCCATCATAAATGTAGATACTTTTATTGGTGGAAGTATTTTACGGAAATATCGTCGATCGTGTATCACGTTTCGGTTTGTGGAAGAAGTTGAGACATTTTCGGGTGCAAAGATTTAATAAAAGTTGTGGCATTTTTCATTTTGCTTTTATCGAATAGCCTTATTTGCAATTTTTTCTCTTTGTAGCTGTAAAAGAGAATAATACAGACCATGACCGAAAGTCAGTCGTATCACCAAACAATAAATCCTCAGCGCCTCCGACACCACTTTCTTGCATGTCGGGGATATCCCCGGTACCATCACCATTTCAGGATGACCTCGATTTGGATAACCTTAGCCCCTCCTGGCCACAAACACCAACATCACCGGTATGTTTGAATTAAGTTATTATTAAGCTTCGTTGAATGGTCATTGAGTTATTGCCTTCCAGCTGTAAGACGATGGGGTAAAGATCGAATTTTTGCTGCCATAATTTTATAGTACAGTGGAACCTTAATGACATTGCAATGCGGTCTGAACACCAATACGAATGCTGTCCTTCAACTTCTAAGCTAATCTGATGTTATTAACAGTAGAATCACCGATTCCAATGGTGTTTTTAAAATTAGATTTTGCAAAAGTTTTGCAATTCTAAGTTAACTATCTTGAACAATACAGATAGAAAAACAACGCGAGTTTGGTCTGCATTTCTGTTAATTTTAGCTAGGGTGAGCGTGGCTTGGGCTGTGAGCGATGAGGTCACTTTAAGCACCATGAAATTCGAAACTGGAGAGGAAAGGCTTTACAAAGTTTTTCACGATGACTGTTTCATTGTAGTAAAAGTAATTTTGCCTGATATTACAGTATTTTATCGTCTTTGCTTCAGACATCGAAACGAGTCCTTCAATCGCAGTCTCCGTCAAAATATGATCAGGTAACATCACTTAAAAGATTGATGCACTTTTCCATTCTGTTCTCTTGAACAGTTGTCTGCACTAACTACTTAAATTTTGTTGCGGGAAGGGAAAAGTGTTGGGGTAGGATGGAACGATTTGGTGTCAGTAATTTGAAGTGAAAAATTTTAACCATCTATTGTTCTAGATAGCCAGTTTTTTATGTAACATCCAGTGGGGCCACAAAATGGCACCTTAATTCAAAAAGTCTTCGAGTAATGTGAGAGTTCTTAATCCCTAATATTTTTTGAATTAACTTAACAGGCATATTTACTTTACGTTTCTTTAAAAATGCTAACTAGTCGAGAACGTGACATCACAATCTAATTAATTGCGATTTTGTTTTGTTGCTAATCGAGTATTGAAATTTTCGTATTTCTCATTAAAATTTTGCCATTGTGAGAGCTTAGTGGGTACATTTGAAAAACTAAAGCCATTTTCCGTGATCTGTTTTGAGTGTCATTTGCTGTCATTTGCAGGGTACCATATGTAGGTGGTACTGCCAACTATGGACTGTTTTCATGGAGGGTAATACAGGTGTGAAGGCTAGGGTGATATTTTTTCATCTTACCATATGAGAGTTCGTGTTTAGTACACTTTCGTGAAAGTATCTATCTTGGAATGACATCAAGAATGGTTCAAGAATGTTTTGTTATAATTTTAGTTTGGATTCATTTGTTCCTAGCATCTTACGAAGCCATTCATTGTTTTTTTTGTCGATAATAACGATAACGATATGTTGCTGTGACAATTCTTTCTTATCTTATTGACTACCATCCGTGCTACCTACCTCTTAACTTTTGTTCTTGTAATGTTGCTGTTGAAAACGTTGTCGTTATCAGTGATCATGAAGAGCAGGTATTTCTGTTGGGCTACACTTAAAATATTTTCGTCAACACACTGAGCCGGTCTTAAAATGATTTTTAGTTATTCAGTTTTGCATGCAACATTTTTTTATTTGTCACCATTTTCGTCTTGCCGGGGTTTTTTTGACTCCATTTTTTATTCATATTGTTTTCATAGTTATCAAAGTTGTACGAAATGTCTGATGATGAAGAGAGAAGAAATTTTTTGGACAAGTATTTAGCATTCATGAGCATTAATGGTACATAGTTATTAACGTTGCTTTTTGCTACTTTGTGATCTGTTATTGACTTCCTTGAAAGTTTTTCCTTACGTTTAAAACGTGACATCGTTCTGATATTTTGGACGTAGATTATTATCCTTCTCACTTCATTCAAGAGCCCTCATCTTTTTCCAGGGTATAACCTCAAGCTCTCATAATTGCACGTGCTGTATTGTCAACGCTCAGGCAATCAGCATATGGAATCAGCTCTCTCTTTGTAGGACTAATATGATTATTAACTCTTCTTAAAGAATTACTTTTCTCCAGAAACAAGGATATGTAGTATAATTCAGTTTTCTAGTTAGATCGGAAAAAATATTTTTGAAATCTTGAATTCTTTTCATACCCATCTTCCTTATTTTGTTTAGGTACCCCCGTCACGAAAGTACCAATTGTTGCTAAGAAACCACTAGACCTGTACAGACTATGTCGAGCTGTCATCGAGCGAGGTGGATTACAGGAGGTGAGCATTGTCTATATTGTATTCTAGTAACTATTTGCTTCGTGGCAATACTTCTATCAACAATGGTGAATTTGTATTTATCAAGAATTCAACAAGTTATTAGGACAGGACACCCGTACCACGGTACACTTGACGTTTCGAGGCTAATTATCTATTTCTATTATCTTGTTTAAGATTCGAAACCCTGCTTCTTACACGTTTGGCAGCTTATAACCAATCAGATTAAGTCTGGCTTTGATTGTGTCACCGGAAATTTTGTTTTGATGAAAGGTCATGGACAGAATGTTTTCAAACCGTTCGCCAAGTTACGTTATTTTATTTGTCCTTCGGTGGCAATTGGGTTGTTATGCAATATCCTGATACTTCCATTTGGAATCGTTTGTTACAGGATAGGAAGATATACCTGCATGATACAACGATAAGCCTCGTCCCGCAATTCTACGAATTTTGACCCCGTGCGTTTACCACGTTACTTGTGTGACAGTGTGGTTCCAATTTCATGTGTCGAGTCCAAAGTTAGCTTTTGTAACTACTTACTTGGACTATATTTGTTTATATTTTTAAACAGTGAAATCAGGAAAGGTGTTAGAAATAGGTTACTTTCCGTGCACTCTAAGGACACGTCTGCCGGATAATGCTCATTCTGAAAATCGTCATCCGGAAAGACAGTTACTGAGAGGTGCTACTACACAGGGAATCCGTGTCTTAGTTACTTTGCAGAAAGAAGACAACTCTAGATTGTTTGAATTTGTTGTCATTTATTGTTGTGTTGACAAGCTTATTATTAAATTGTGCACACAATCATCAGAGCCAGATGACTTTTCGGAAACTGGTTCGAGTTGAACCGATCCTATAATGCTCTTTTGTGTCATGTGAAAATGGAAACTTGATAGACAAACGGTTTTAATATTGTAGTCAATCTCACCTTAACTAGTTTTTAGGATAATTGGTCTGACAGTGGGTTGCGAACTTATTATCGTGGAGCAAAAGTTACTAGAGCGATGTTTGTTATCGCATCTCTTATCTCGCTTTTAGGTAATGAAGAGAAAGCAATTTAGAGAAATTCTTCGTTGTCTTAGCTTTCCGTCGTCAAACAGTTCATTGGCATGGATCGTCAAAAATCAGTACATGAAGTACTTGCTACCTTATGAAAACAAGATGAAAGATACTCTTATGAAGATGTGGAAAACGACTGAACCAACGGAACCACCCCCAAAAACGAAGCGAGGTGGTTCGAATAAGGAAGTGCCCACTATTGCTTTGAATGACACTCTCCCATCGTCGGCCAAGGAGGGAGTTAAAATGTCGTCAGGACTGTACCCAAATAATTCGTTTAACAGGGTACCTCCAACGTCCATGGGACCTGCACCTCCTTACCGTGAGTGGGAAGCTTATTCGTCTGGTAATTCGGGACAATCCCAGTATCAGGGCCCGCCAATGTTTATGAACCATTCAACGTCAAGTGCCCTTAGTCATTCTTCAGTACCATCCTCATCCTTACCACCGGGTTCGGTTGCTCCGTGCTCTGGACCCCCAGGAGCAATGCCTACTGGATCTATGCCTGGCCCCGGTCAGCCCGTGTCAATGCCACCAGGTTACCCTCAGTCGTCTCAGTCGCTCCAGAGTCCTTATGGTGCAGTGGGACAAGGACCTTATGGTTCTCAGAGTGATCTTTCTGGTGCATTTTCCGTTAATTCTTTTCCCGTTAACTACCCAAGGCCGTTAATGGGCCGAAGCCCAGGACAAGGGTTTTCAGTGCCGCCAGCTTCATACTCAGCCCAGCAAGGACAACAGGATTCACCAATGTCACCGTCATGGCCTAGGGGCATGCCACCTCGTCAAAGCCAGCAGGGACCACCAGAACTATTTCCCGAGGGGCTGCAAAGGCCACATTGGATTCCACCACAACTTCCTAATATCAGCCGTTCTCA
Source organism: Chironex yamaguchii (assembly GCA_024741275.1). NCBI lineage: Eukaryota > Metazoa > Cnidaria > Cubozoa > Chirodropida > Chirodropidae > Chironex > Chironex yamaguchii. The sequence goes on from JANTCA010020559.1 coordinate 6,366, forward strand.
AGCGTCGCAGGACTTAATTGCACGCGAAGATCCAAGGTTTGGGGGTAAACCTCGGCCCCCAGTTCCTGCAGTACCCCCAGGTCCAAGAGAAAAAGGCGAAATGTGGACCAGAGGGAAGCATGCGAACATTCCTTTGAAAAGTAAGCCACCGACTTTACAGGAAGAAAAGCAAAGCGATCAAAAGCCAGTTCATCTTGTAAAGAGGGAAAGTTTGTCAATTCCTCCCGATTGTATTGAGGCAACGAAGCCATTACTGTCAAAGAGAAAGCGTATGACTTCGAAAGACTTAGGTAAGTAGTTCTGTCTTTACAAGCTTTTAATTCTTTCAAGCCTGTTGCTTCACTATAAAGTCAGAATTGTAAGGTAGACTACCTTTTGGAAGTGGACATGGGCTTGGATATTTGTCATTCCTTTTGAGCATCTTTTAATCTGACGATTTACTCTCTATATGATATCGCCTGAAGGGAAAAGTAAATAAATTTGGTGGGGTGGAGCTTTTCCCTGTCTACTTCGCCTCATTACGACTACACAGTTAACGCAGGCTCATCATCATCTATCTGGACACAGGAATATCGGTCCATGGTCTCCGATGGCACTGGACAACCAATGCTTTTAATGGCAGGTGTGGGAACCTTCTCGGCCGAGGCCAAATGCTGATAACGATCAACAGGACCATTATTTTTTGCTTTGAGTTGTTCAAAACGCCTGGTGTACGTACTTTAATCTTTGGTAGGTATTGCGGTAGCAACATTAGCATGAAGGCTTAGTTGCCACAAGTTAGCCAGGTGACCTTGTGGTAACTTGTCTGAAATCTCTAGTTGTACTTGTCTCTATGTTATGCTCACCATAAGCCATTCGCATTTTTTCTAATAAGCGTTCTTCACTGTAGGGTAGGGTTTTTGGCACTAGTTTTGTACGAGTCTAGTACATGGACCCAAATGTCATTGACAGAAAAGAATTGGATGCTACAGACTTTATTGACATGCTCGTTGTAGTTATACTGTATCTTAACCTCAGGTCGATTTTCTTGTGAGTTAACGCAATAGGGTTGAGTTGTTAACTGCATCTTAGCAATATCACTATTCCACGCGCGTTTCATATACCAATAACTGCTTTTTTGCTCGTTGTACATGTGAACCGATGATTGGATCAATTTTGATGTTATCTTTTTTAACAGGCCCAGTGGAAGCGTGGAGAATAATGATGTCCCTTAAGTCTGGTCTTCTTGCTGAGTGCACTTGGGCTATTGACACCTTAAACATTCTACTCTTTGACGATCAGACTATATCGTACTTCCATTTGGCACAACTACCGGGTCTGCTGGATGCCTTAATGGATCATTTTCGTCGCACTTTGATAGGTTTATTTGGTATTTTATCCGACACCGAACTACCACTTCAAGTAACGAAGGACTTACCAAAGTTTCCCTCATCGTACGACGTTGAGGACTATACTGATGCAAGTGACCAAAAGGACCTGCGTAAACCCTCGGAAAATGTTTTGCCTGGGGAAAGACTTGGTTCTTTATCAAAATGCAGACCGTCGGGGCCTTCAAGGAAAAATTCACTGACAAGTACATCACTTTCAACGTCTGCTAAAAAGAAGCCGTCTCCACTTGCCAATTGCACAGCTATAGATTCGGTGTCACAGAGTGGAGAGAATTGCCCTACAAAGCTGCGCAGTTTTGACGAAACTGTATTGGAGACTAGCACTGGAAAGGGAGAATTGCTGAAAGAGTTATGGGTTGGAGTAGTGAAAAATGCAAGACTGAGTTTCAGTGCAGTTGTTGCTTCGTCCGTTATTAACGAGGAACGGATGAAGTCGTTTGAAAAGGGAGCAAGTAAGTGGACAGGTGGGGGTGGCGATAGCACGGAACACATAGAACTTTCATTTCCGCGTGAAAATCTCCATTTTTCTACGTTTCCATCCGAAAACAGCGGTGTTAAGTCAGATAAAGATAAATACGTATTGGGAAATCATACTGACTTGGTAAACGGTAATCTGGAATTTTCAAGTGAAGCATTGAAGACAGAGACCCCCATTTCTGGCACATCCGATAGTTCATCAGAGACATCGCACGGGACAACAACCAACCCTGAATCGACATTAGAAAGTGGAAACAAAAGTGAAGGTTCTAGCTCGAATTGTGCTAAGACATTAAAGCATTTAGAGGACATAAAAGACCCCGAGAGTGACAATAGCATGGATGGAACAGGTCTTAAAAGTAAGGTCGCTACAAAGAACTTCACGTTAGGTAAATCAGAATTAAGTAATGATTCAGACAGTGTCGAGAATGGTTCACCAAGTTCCTCTTCACCTTTAGGTTCTAAAGTAGGGTGCAAGGATGAAGGATCAGCCAGTCTAAATTCGGAGTCACCTTGTAATGTGAGTTGCGAAGAAAAAGAGGAAGATAAAGGGCCTGCTAACATATATGATTTTGAAGCAATGAGGATACTATACGACGATTTAAATGATTCCGAGGAATGTCCACCATTAATTAAAAGGTTACGAAAGGACCTGGAGTTAGAAACCGAGTATGATAGACATTATTTAGAGGAATCTAATAATTTTATTGCCTACCTTAAGAACCGTCTTCTTGTTGAAAATCGTGGTAAGGTAGTCAGTCAGGAGTCTGTCACTCGAGAAAACCAAACATTTTGCACGAGGACGTCGTCACGAGACCATCAAATGCATCGAGCAGTAGCTATATCTAACGTAGTGCGAAGTCTTTCTTACATATCAGGTAATGACTCGGAATTAGCAAATCATCCTGGGTTATTACTAAATGCAGGAACTCTTCTTCTTTACGATCACCATCATCCACTAACTGATCATTCGGAACTTCGACTCGCGCAGGAAGACATGGACCGACACACTGAAGCCACAGTCGAGGTATGCCAGGACGCTTTGTCGGAGGCAAGTGTAGTGCTTCGGGAGAATGCCCTTGTTGCTTTAGCAAACATCGCAGGACAGTTAGACCTGTCGCATTATCAGGAGAGTATAAGTTTACCTGTTCTGGATGGGCTGTTGCACTGGCTTGTTTGCAAGTCATCGGAAGCATTAGATCCATTGCCTACTGCTCCTAGGTCACACGCTTTATCACCGAAGCGTTTGGCGATAGAAACTCTTGCAAAACTTAGTATTACGGAAGGTAACGTCGACTTGATTTTAGCAACCCCTCCAGCCTCTAGACTTAACCTGGTCTTTGCAGAACTAGTAAGAGGCATAGGGGAAAAATATTGTATACCACTGAGAGAATTTTCTATTGTTTTACTAGATAACTTAGCTCAAGGTGAAAACGTTGGACCTCTCATAGCAGCACAGAAATCGGCAATATCCAATACTCTGCTATTTCTGGAAGAAGCTGAAAGTAACACTTCTTCATATTTGTCGTCAGGAGGTGTTGTTCAGCCAGGGCTTAGTGCCGAGGACATTTGCAAAACCAGTGTAAATATGCTTAGGAGGGCAGCAGACATTCTTCTTTGTTTAGCCCGTTGCCCGTCGAATCGGGCACATTTCTTACCATTTACAGACAGACTACTATCTTTGTCAACGTCGCAAATGATGGACACAAGTGTGTTGAGCATTCTTGCTGATGTTATGTTTGAATTGAGATAGATGTGACGTGTGGGTGGGTGGGTAGAGAATAGATTACACGTGAAGAGAACTGCTTTATGTAAAGTGAACATCGTTGTCCAGATGGTATCTTAGTTTACTAGGGTCTTGATGATCGTCGAAGGTCGTCGCCGGAAAGACAGATTTTCATTCGTTTATATGTCATTTAAGGATATTTTAAGAAATTCAGAACAATTGAAGTCTGGATTCGTTTGTATGAATCAATTTTCCCCGCAAAGTGTCAGGAGGTATTTTGAGAGGCGCTGCCTTTGAGCTTGGCTTGCATGTTACCAAGTGAAGCATGTTGGTTCTTAAAGCTGCCCAAGTCTTCATCCGAAACTCCACCAGGTGGGACAAATTCGAGCGATTTTTAATTTTGTTCATGGCTAACGTATTTGCAGGTAATGATCTCTTAAAAATCGTTGCGGAACTGTGCCTGCCGTCAATCGCTCGACTTTGCCGCTGAGTGGGTATTCGGGTTCGCAATCTACAGTTTTTCGTTCAGTTGATATAAGCGCTGTAAATGATGTAATCATGGAAGGTTATATTCTATACCATATTTACAAACGATCAAAGAAATTAACAAACTGCGGTTCTTGGGAGATTTTACTTTCTGTGCATCAGTGAGTTCTGGCTCTGCGTAGGCGATGCTCTATGCTAATTGGGTTGCAATGCCTTTGAACAAATTGGTAAAATAGTCATTACAGTTAACAGTGCAGGGGACGATGACATTATTTCACTGTTAAGCAGCCAGGGGATTTTTAGTACTAATTAACTTGGAATTTGTCTTTACTTATTATGGCTTCAAAACAGTGTGCCAACTAATGGAAATTCCACGTCATAGAATGCTTTTGGCGTATTCTTGTACACTCACAAATAATTGTTTAATATTATTAAGCGTGCTCCTGATTTTTTGACATTACCTAGGTATTTTAGAGGCGCAATCGGAAGACTGGAGTGTGAACTAGAATTGGCCCTAGTAATTTAAAATGATTCGCTGTTCGCCGGGATACCTGCAAGAGATTTGGCCTCGACCAGTTTTGACAGGCAGCTGCATATACGAAGTCTACACATGCTTATTATAGGAAATTGAAACGTGCGAGTAATTTCTTTGACTTTTCGTAGGCAAGAAGGAAATTGATTTGTATTGCAACCTGTAGAAAGCAAATGATTAGACTAGATGGCTCATTGTCACCTTTTTAAAAATACTAAAACCGCTTATTTCTATTTCCATTAACAGACCTAACTGTCATGACGCGAGTTCATAGACGCAAATTTCTTAGTCTTGGGTCACGTTTCTTGTAAGAGCTTTTGCACCAGGGTTATTTTCGTAGTATTCAACAGTAAAGCCCACAAATTATGTGAAAGCCACATTGCCATCCTTTATTTTCCTTCACTGTTAAATTGCAGAATCTACTCGGTCAGGTAACCTCGTCCTGGAATTACTTGTTGCACATGTTGTATCCTCTATTTTTCCACCCAAATTCTGCGTCCCGGTTGAGTGTAGTTCAAGGTATTTTCCAAAAAAATGAAACACGAAACAGAATACGTGAGCAAAATAACCCCTAAATAGTTAAACTGTCTTTTTACGACTGGCAAAATATTATTTCATATTCGTCTTGACATTATCCTTGCTTCTTATCTTTGCAACTTCGAGCGCGTCTTCGCCATGTGCCTCGTCTTCGTGTACATTCTCGGTGGCGTATAGTTCTGCGGCAAGTTCTTTCACAGATTTTATTAAGTAGATCACAAAACGTATCTAGAGGTAACGACGTTTTAAAATTCAAATATAAGTAAATATAACATAACTTATTCATAATTTATGGTAGAGATCGTTGATAGGCTTGAGCAATTGACGGACTCGGAATTGTGTTAAGACGCGTTACCAACAAATAAACATGAGCCCGCACAAGACAATGGACACACGTGAACAGTGCGATTATATTATACAGCCATCAAATAGTTCCTCCTTCGTTTGGACGTAATTGCAAATTAAAACTTTCTGAAAGTCGTAGCACCATATTTTAGCCTGCAAATATCACAGTTGTCCTGCCGCGTTTGGCAGCTGTATAACAACTCGGCGCATATTAGCGTCATGTTGTTATCCTTTTTGTTATTTCGTCTAGTTTTCCTCGGATGCTGTGTACTATAGGCTTTCAGGAAGCTTGCTCTTATATGCAATACTTCCTTACACACAACCTCCATATTCTTTGGAAAAACAAACATTCCAAGAAGATGGGAAAAACGGGGGAAACGAAAATGGACCACGTTTATTTTTATTTAAAAATGAGGGGACTAGCTCCAGGCTGCTACGGTTATGCTCACATCTGCTGCTCAACCGGATGCTGTTAAAAGACACTGTACGACACGCCTAGGCATACAAAGTCCTTGTTAAGTAGGGAGGTCAGTTATAGGAGTTAGTTTGTGTTTCCGAGCGCTTACGTCGAATTCCTGAACATTACTAGGAGGCGTAAAGAAATGAGCTTCAAAAGCAGAAATGCCTCCTCTATTCAACAAAAATTCTTTTATGCAGCATTTTGCCAATGGAGTTATAATTCCTAATGTAATAACGCAATCAAAGAATCATGACATCCGAAATTTAAGAAATTAAGTCTAAGAAATAATTTAGTAATTCGGTAAATCAGTGGTCAGTGCACTCTGACCCTGAAATCAGAAGGTCTTGGATTCGTTTCCTACCCTGGCCTCAAGGCTGAAATGCACTATCCATTTAAATGGATTCAATTCAATGGATCGTGGAAAAATTTACAATGTAAACGCAAAGTTGGATTCGTTAATTGCTGTTTCAATAAATCGAATCTGCAATTTTAAAAGTTGGACCTGTTCAACTTTCGTCCAACTTTTTCTAACTTTCTATTGTTGTCGGTAATGCCTTCTAATCCAGAGACTTGACGCCAGAGAATTATTTATTGGAAAAAGCGCCCACCCCTCTCGGAAAAGCGGCCACTCAAAACCATCGAAAACACCCCCTAAAGCTATCGAAAATTTAAAAATCGCTCCTTCCACTACAAAGGCTCCCTTTCCCAGCTTTGTGAAGAATGTTTGTGATCGATAATAATTTATAAACAAAGTATTGTACTCTGGTGCTAACATCTTTTTTATGTGTAAATTCTAAATGCGTGTACTTTTCCTTGAGCTTGTGTAGTTCATCATTTAAAACCTCTGCTTATCTAGCATCCGTCATCCTGGTACAATGAGGCTAACTCCGCGCTTTCGTTTTTCAGTTGGACTTGCAAACAGTTTGTTTTCTTTTCTGGATTGCAAGAAATTCCGCATCAGGTTTTAAATCTTTTCTACGTGTCAATTTTTCTCCAATGGCTGGTACTAACATGCTCTTATATACATGATGGCCGCTTATGGCACAACAGCAATGATGTAGAGGATGGGAATGATGATGGTGATGGCGAAAAAGAAATGGACATTTGTACTGAAGTTGACTGAACACTATATTTACTTTTCACTAAGCTTTGAGAATTATTTTTTGCTAATACTAACTTTGATGACAAACTAAGAGAAATGATGAGAAATTTAGAAAGCGCCCTCGAAAACAAAGGAAAATTCAAAAAGCGTCCATGGCGTTTTGTAATGGAAATACTCTATTTCCCTGCTTCCTTTGCAGGTCACGTGCTTTACGGGATAAACAGCCACTGAAACCCAAGGTATAAAGCTCAGTGAGGATTTCATTCAATTGTGGAGCGAGCAAACAGGCCTTTAGGATGGGTAACAAAACATCTACAAAGTCTCCCCTTTACCGTAACTACTACCAGTAGATAAAAAGCGAATTGTTGCAAGTAGCTTTATTCACGTAGGTATTGCATCACGTAGCATCGTGTCTTGTTTTTTGAATCTCTGATTCAAGGCTTGGAGTAGATAAAAATTTTTAGTCGACATTTTTAAAAACTTTGTATTCCTCGTCATCTTCAAGTCGAAATTCCTCCAAAAGACAATTGTCAACGCCAAACTCATTACGTCGGTTTAACTATGGCTTAGCTCAAACTGACCTTTGTCTTTGCTGGCGTTTCCTTTGTCGCTTTTTATTTATGGTAGCAACTACAACTGCTGCAGCAATACATTCATCTTCACAATCTATGATAAAATCTTACAACAAATCTTTCCAATTTATGGCACGAATGTAAACAGCCGTTTCTATCCCATTTATTTGACGATTCCACCAATCGAATTCAACAAAATGGATAGTGTATTTCATACTTTAGTTTTGTTCAGTTTCAATAATTTCACTCCCTCCAACAGTCAACACACATGTTGTACTCCTGTGACAACAGATAGCGTTCTCTTAGAAGCTGTCCAATAACAAATCGGATAAACTACAGTTACCATGTGCCCCAAGGTATATCACAAAGTTTGGTTTCGTTGGGTACAAATCTGAACTAAGGAACTTCAGCCAAGTCTCAGAAAAGACAATAGCTTAACTGACGAACTCATTTGAGTACTCAAAATTCCTCAGCACTTCCTTAATTTTTTAAAATGTTTCTTCTAAATGAAACTGTTGAGAAATAAGTGCCAAGAACACCCTTCGGGCAAACAGGGATGACCTCGCCCCTGCCGGACACTCTTCGGCCTTGAATTGGTCACGTAGTAGCACGTTTTATAAGGAGCACAAACGTCCGAAAGAGCAGACTGTATACCCTTACCATTAGATTACGTTTGTATATATTTTCCGTAAAATAAGAAACCTGTGTCTTTTCTTGCTCGGACCCTTAATTTACAACAAAAACTAAGTACAAGTATATGTTAAAGGTCAGTGTGATGCCAGAAGACGTAGAAATAAGTAATCTAAAACAAATGAGACTAAGGATTTTTTGCACTATTTATGCATGTGAAAAGCAACTAAACAAAACTTTATCTTTCTACGTAATCGAACTATTACTTGAGGGCAAGAAAACATATCAGATTTTGTAAAAGTAGGTCCAAATTTGTTTGATATCCATTTTGTTAACTTTGTCAATGGATATATAGTTGTCAGAACCGTCATCAAAGCTCAGCTACAGGTGATATGTTTAATATTTCCTGTTAGGAGCAGATTTAATTTTTCAAATTTCTGAACATTCTCCTGTCCAGTGGTAAAATTCCTTCTGTTTTGCCTGTCTAAAGGGAGTACCGAAGGAAGCACTCGCATGGAATCTGAACAGTTAAATTGCCGCGGAAACATTTATCACTACTATTGGACAGGAAAAGTCACGTGACTGGAAATCCACGACCATTTGCTCTTGGAAACGGTCAAAAGAGCATCAACAAAACTCGACGGTGGCAATTGTTTAGGCAATTAGTGTTGTCAATGGTCCCCAGAAAGGTTGCTTGATTTCTAAAGATTGACTCTGCTGGATGCGGTTATTATACTTGAAAAGGACGGTGCTATCAAAATATATATTTATGGAAAATGCTGTAGTCACGCAATCCCTGCGTTTTAAAGAACTAGTGTAGTAAATTTGCTATACATATGGAAACTGTTGACATAAATTTGTTAGTGTTCCTGTTACAGAAGGAGCTCTAAGTTACGATGAAGTAGGCTCCGGTAATGATGAAATTAGGAGAAGTCAAATATTCTCAATGATTTTATAAAAGTCCAACACAAAATTATAGGAAAAAATGGATGAAAGACACTGGTGGATTGCAACCAAACTCCAGGAGGCCTTCAAGATAGGACCTCATGATTCACCAACTCTATTTGAAGATTTTTTATCAAATCCGTCAACTGTTGAATATATTAATAGTTTCCTTCGATATGGAGGACATACGACACTTCTGTTTCAGTTCTCAAAGAAAGGAAGAGAGGAAGACTCACGAAAGATCCGTGTAGCGAGCTCTGCTCTGAATCTTAGAGAACTGTTAGGTGGGGAAGTGTCATGCCTATACTTAATCAGAGGCAAAATCAACCGAGATATTGAAGCTACGTCAGTGGAAAGGGAAATCTTTGCAGGGGAAATTAAAGCGGATGCTCTCTTATCATTTTCTGATTTGCTCTCACATTGTATTTTACCAGTTGCTAAGTCCCAGAAGTTATGGGGAGACTGCAGTGAAGAGGAAACTGCACAATTTTGCAATCAGCTTGAAAAATACACGTCCACCTTTTCCAATTTGACATCGGCAGTTACGGTACCACAGCAGTTCTTACGAAGTCCAGCAGACCAGGTTAGCTACGACTTCAAACAAAACAGAGCAGCCGCAGCAAATCAGTCAGTAGTATTAGAATATGAAGGGCTTGTGCTTGATTGGATTCATACAATCGAGGGGCTGCTAGCAGAGAACACGGAAGACAGGTCTGTTAAAGGTTATATTGAGTTCATATCATTGAATAATAAAACCTCTCCACACCCTTCGTTCCTACACCCCTGCAGACACATTGATTATCCAGTCAAGATTTTACTGAACTAGTCATCAACACGTATTATCATATATAACTACTTAATATCGGTGACGACGGATGACTCTCCAGGTTTGTGGGGGCCACTAGTGTGGCAGCAACCTTGATTGAATGTTTGAACGGGTGTGCTGGGGGGTGTGGGTGGGGGTGGGTGGAATTGGGGGAGACCGTGCCACTGTGATTGCAGTCAGCTGGTGATCTGGTTGATGTTATTTTTGAAAGGTTAAATCAACTTTATTGTACAGCCGTCACATAAAGTTTTTATAGCTACCTACACACTATGCTAACGTACTTAGGTCAATGATGAGGAATTTTTTCAAATACAGTTGTTAACCTTATTACTGTAATGTAAATGAGGAATAAATCAACCTATCGTTGAGTTATCCATAAATAAGAAGCTACTGTACAGGGGCATTCTGATACAAAATTTATCACAGTCCATACATTGGCAATATAAAAATAACAGAAAGTAAAAGCCAATTTTCATGAATCACAAAAAATTACCTTCAAAAGTTTTCTTTGTTTGAAAGAAAGTCATTTGCAATGAACAGCAGGTTGCTGTTACAATTGAATTAATGAACGTAACAGTTACACCGCTAGAACGCAGGGGTTTCCCCCTTAGCTGACTACATAGCCAATGAGCTGCCAACAATAACTGACTAAGCAAACACTCCATAAAGAAAAGCAAGCTTGAACTAGAGTGTCATCTAATATACAACACAGGGTGCAGTTGGTATTGCCTTAAAAGCTGGACACCACAGCCCATATAATCACCATACAAGAAACAGCAATATCACATTTTGTTCACATGATTATGTCCATTTCTGACAGGGTCTCTGCAAGCAATTTTCATAAATGTTGTTGTAATGATGTTATTGTCATTACACAGTTGCAAATTCCTTGAGAGATCCTTCTGTTGGCAAAATGTGGTTGTGAATAGTGTGATGACAATTTGTGTCCTTCCATCCCATGCACTGCATTGGATGATTCTTGCAGGACTGTTGCAAGGCCTGGGACTCTGTTCTATGCAAGAGAGTATCACCTTCCTCTCCCAACCATTTTCCTTCCTTATCCCAGATTTGGGACCAGACAGCGGTGGAGTTAATGTTGTATTATGCAAACTGAAGTAGTTGTTTGTCACCCATGCCCCTTGTGAATGTAAATGGCTCTGTCTGAAACCCAAGAAACTACTGATATCTAGAGATCTTTAAAAATTTATGGTTGTGCTGGCTATATGCTGGGCATTACCTGTTTTCACTGCTACTTTCCCTTGTGTATCATAGAATTCTTGATCACATGCAGAAAAATTTCATTGGAGCTGGTGATCTACATGTGAGATTACTGCCCTCCCTAACAGTGTCATATCGCTCTGTAACTAGACAAATAACCAAATGATTCACAAAAAAGGAGTTCTGTTGGTTACTGTATAACCAGTGAAATATCAAGTGAAGACAAAATCTATGCCCTCTGTTTTAGCTGTAAATGCTCAGACCGCTTAGCTACTAGTAAGTTTTTTCTCAAGTGTAAAATTTATGATGTCACATGATTATTTATGACTCTAACACTACAGTAGTAATCGTGATATCTTAAGAATGTGCTATACTAAGCTCCCCTCTAGGCAAAGTCATGCCTCCAAGTGCACCTGGAAGAAATTAGGTGCACTTTTGATCACTCTCTTCACTCTTCCTGGGTCACTAGACCATGTAAAAAAAGTATTAGTCACATGCCTCGTCAATGAAAGCCATTATGAGGTGCATGATCAACCACTTGCCTGTAAAAAACCATGAGAGGCCTGCTGTGTGCTTGCTGTTAGACAATAGAATCAAAATAATATTATCTTAAATCAAGTAGAATACTGTCATAGTTCACAACTCATCTTTTGTGATAACAATTAATCAAGAACCATTTATTTGAGACAAGACCAGAGCTAGGTGCCATTGGTGGACCTTGGTCTTCTATACTTCTCTCATAACATAAAAGATAAAAAGAATATCCTTTTGCCTCATCTAGCACCTGCCAATGTGCAACTCAGAACAGCATGACACAACACTCAGCACAGTTAGTATCAATAATGCAACTTGTCAGTTGTGGCCATGGTTCAGCATGTACTTTTTTCTGGTACTGACATAGCAGGCAGACACATCGTTCTGACATTGAGCCTTATTATTATACCTCTAGGGACAAAGGTATCTAGTGCCACAATTATTCAATCATCCAGTCCCAACGCTATTTATTCTTTTGAGATCATGATTTTACAAAAGCAGCATCCCAGTATTTTGGTCATTATGTCCTTGACATAATTCACAATGAACTAAAGTAGAACTTTATGTCTCCCACAACTCTGCTGAAACTTGCCAATGTTTTAAACGGTAATGGAATTATTTAAGTGTTAATATATGTCAGATTATTCAAATCTCACAGTAAAAATAGGCTGGTACCAGCTAAATGAAAAAACTTTCAATGAAAGCGGAAGGAAATTTTCAAAATCAGCAAGCTCAAGGCAATGGGGAAGGAGGTTAGGTTTCGTTAGAATGGGCTTTCATCTTGTTGTTCAACAGTCCTTTGTTTCACCATTTGTCATGTGCTAGAAAATGTAGGTAGGTTTTATATTACTGTGAGCAAAGTTTGGCATCGTCACTCCTTCCGTGTTTTCTAGACCATTGAAAGTTATGGAAATTGAACTATGGGACCCAAGAGACATTCAACATTCTGTTCTAAGACCTTTATCAGAGATTATAAAACTGCCAATAAATATTGGCATGCAATTGTAAGAAGTCTTGAAAGTAATGCAAGGATACTGCCTCATTCTTAATGTATATTACCTAAAACATAAAACTAGTACTGTAGATAGGCTTTTCTGTAGTTGGATTTTATAGAAAGAGAGGCTGTTTAAGGTCATGCTTTGATGGAAATGTTAACGGTCTTATTTTTAGGAATACTTTGAAGAAAATCCAGTATATATCACTGTACATGTTAAGGACATGAATTAGTGTACAACACTCACCAGTTATAATGACAAACATTAGGATATTAATGCCAAATATATATGCTTATCCTCATGAGATCTTTACTCTAAATTAAGTAAATTGATCTGAATCAGTAGAATAAAGCAATAATTTGATATAATGTATTTGTATATATATTAACATTACATTGTATTGCCATGTACTGCATTTACTATCACCTGTAATGCACTTACCTCTTCCTTAATGTTAGTCAAAGTATTACAGGCATATCATATACCTGTTTGCTTTCCATCTCTCTCCTACAGACATGAACCTCAGGCTGGTCCTTTATCAGAATTTCATTACTGGCATAAAAGGCAGAAGTTGCTTCAGGGTATTGCAGAGCAGCTTAAAAATAAAGAATGTAAATATGTCATTGGTGTTTTAATAGGTGCCAAATCAAAAGTGTTGAAAAGATGGAGAATTGCAGATGCTTGGTATGAATTTCACCTGTGTCAGTTGTGTAACAACTAGTCTTGTTAATATATTTGTCAACTGTTTCAAGTTAGGATTTTTTGGTACTTTTGATAGACAGCAAGAGAATGAAATGGGAAAGTCTAGCACTATATATTAGCATTGTTACTTAATTGTTACATTGTAACCACTCGAGCGAGATTCACAATCTAAGAATGCCAGGGGCATTTTGCAACAACTTTTCTACCAATCATAAAGAAACCCTAGGGCAGTCATGTGCCTATATCCACCTACACCTGAAACACAAGGATCACTCTCCTCACTCTTTGTGGGTCACCAGACCATGTGTCTATGTGAAAAATTGACAAAGTGTGCCTTGTTAAGAAAGTCTATGAGGCATAAAAGGTATAGGCATATAAGGTTTACTGTGTGCATTAGCTCACAAAGAACAACTTTATATTTTTTAGGATGGAGCCAATGACCTTCTACTTTCATTGTGTGGAAAAGTCATTTCATATTCATTTCATAGCTGTAACATTAGAGGCAAAGATGTATAACCATAATGTCTCTGAATTCAAGATTTATTAGGATCATTGCAAAGTGTCAATTGCCTCCAGGTTCTATTCATTTTGTACCTGAGGCATTGCTCCTCTTATGTGAAAAGTCCATGTAATGATTGGCAGGACATAGTACTTCCCTAACAATTTCCCAGAAATTTGAAAACTAATTAATGCACCAATCCAAACTTCACAGTTTAAAGGTCAGCACACAATGACAATTACTTCTGATTTCCAAGGCAATACTGTAACTACAAAACTATTAACAAGTTGCCTTTCTGGTGTGGAAATCTCATATCATGCTAGAGCATTTAGTTTTTCCTGTGTTCTCTCTAAATTCAATTCCTAGTCAGACACCAGACAGAAGTTCATTATCTAAAGAGTATCAGCATGACATACAGCAGCTTCTTTAAGGGCAGTCCTATAGAATGGACACAAACACAGTTTGATTTCTTCTAAATAACCATTTAATGGGATATTTATTAATTGCTCAATGATCTGTTGTTATTTTAAACTAATCTTGTGCTACCTTGTCACTGACTTTTATAAGCATTTATTAAGTCAATCATCTTTTTTGTTATCCTTTCATGTATCTTAACAACCAATTATCTTCCAGGCAAATTTCGGACATCTATCCATCGATTGGCCTTCTTTCAAGTCACTCGTATAGTTTTCCATCTGGCCCTAAATCAGTAATTCTAATATACATGCATGCATGTATATATATCCACTCTTTAGCCATCCATCCAACCACCCATTTTATCAAACCATCCAGCTAGTTAAGCCAGGCAGGTATGTATCCACCCACCCATGGCAACCTTGAATGGCCAATGCCAAAAACCATAGATCTGTCTGTTAAAAATCTAGCTTGTATTTGTGCAACGGTTCCTAGTTAAGCTGCTCTTTCCCCATCTAAACTGTGTTTTAGTTTAGAGATAAGCACGTCTTGCAAATTTGAAAGTTCTGTCCATCGTTTTACTATGCTAATGTCTTTCCTTTTATGCTAAGCCTTCCCAATGTACTTTTTTTACATGTCCCACAACTGTGTCATTTTTTCACACATGCTGCAAACTTGACCCTGATTTCTTCCCAGGAGGGAACAACTACCAATGACATAATCTCTGCAGATGATTCTATCACCAGCACTGAGCCACTAATGGCAGATGATGCAATCATGGTTGATGTCTTGGATCAAGAATGCCCTGGGGCCAAAATTGCCAGCAATTTAATGATTTGCATGAAGCCTTTGATGTTCTTTGAGGCTATATATTATTTAGCAATAAAGGAGATTGTGTTCACAAGTTTTTAAACAAAGTTGAAAACAAATTATAATCAAGACTAAGACAAGCTGATACACGAAACTTCTTCACATAAATGCTAAGATTATTGACCTTTCATATTGTTTCTGTTTAATTGTCTCAAGAAAAAATCCCCTTAAGTTAAACTATTATCTAATTTTTGTCAAAGTTTGACTTGACCATTCCTTAAGTTGAACTATTCTCCTCAGTCCCTTGAAAGTTTGAGTAACAGATAATTAACTGTAGTCAAATCAGTAACTTACTTGAGTTGTTCACACCCTTATTTTTATACTTGAGATTTTCCTTTTTGCTAGTATCACAGATGCCATTAATGAAACAAAGGATAAAGTGAAGTATATGGAGTCTCTTAGAAGGCACTTTGAAGACTTTTATCATGACTACCCACCTGCTTATATTGCAAATACAACCTTGCCTGCCCTAATTAGCACAATTAGACAGATGGATGCTATTACAAAGTTTTATGCCAGGACCGGGTTCCTAGGATTAATTTTTATGAAGGTAATTCTATAGCTTAATAAGTTAAAAGGAGATTAAATTGTTATCTTTTCTGTTATGTACAAACTTCAGTTTGCTTAGCGTTATATGCTTCTTGTATTAATGTTCAGTTCAAGGCTTAATTCAAAATTGTAATCCAACGTATAGCACTGAGATTGTGACAGTACAGTATTGCAGAATAGGTGTGTTGAAACGTTTTATGGTAATTAGTGTTTGGTTCTCAAAGGTAGACCTTGCAGATCAATTATTTCTTGCTTCATTGTTTACCTGTCAAAACACATGCTTTATTAAATGTTTTTGTAAAGATGCATGTGTCTTAGTAGATGTCGTTTTGGATTACAAACATCACTTTTTAGCAATCTTTGGATCGTCTGAAGTTTAGAATTGATTGATTTGAAGAATAAAGTAATCCAATCATTTTACAGTACATGAAACGAATTGAATTTTTGACTAAATGTAGCATTTGAGACATTACATTATTGTTGGTTATATTTCTACACATCACGTATTTAATTGCTTATTTCCTCAATGTATAATTTTGCATGGAAAAGTTAATTAATTATGGTGAAGTTGTTTCGTAAGAGTCTTTTTATCCATCCACCAGTGCATTCTATTGTTTTTTACAATATTTTCGCCATTCTGAACTTACTTGAATTAATATTGATCTTGTTTGCCTTAGCGTGTGAAGTATGTTTCCATGTCATTAATATATTACTTAATATAAACAATGATACTACTTCAGCTGAATCACTATTTCTTGTGTCTTAGATTACCAATCAACTCGTAACACTCTGTAAAAACTACATTAAGGCATGCGTAACATTTGACAAAGAGAATGAAACTGACAATTTATCAGATGTAATAGAACATGATACAGATCAAACACAGCCTGGGCTTCTAAAAACATCTAGGAAACGTAAAGGAAGAGGCCGCTTTATTGACACTGACGAGGGACTATTAAAGCGACTTCATTCTTGTGTCACTCTATTTAAACAATATACTGATATGATGCATCACTTACGCGACGGTCTTGGAGGTACACATGCCTTGACGCATGTGGCAGCTGCACAGCTTACCATAGGAAGTTTAAAAAAGGCACATTTTCCAGCAGGTAGTCAGTTTAGTGTTAACCCAAGTAATCTCAGTGCTTCATCAAGTAGAGTGATTACGTCATCGACTCCAAACTTGGCTCAGACAGGTATGTCTGTATACATTTCAGTTCTAATATGTCATGAAAGTGCTCTTACACTGGAAATCTGTTGGTTACGTAAACTCTCTTGTAATTTCCGTCAAAGGATATGTAATTACTTTCTTCTCTTCTTTTCTTCTCAGGCTATTTGATCTACATTATTCATATGGTTGTAATGCCATAGGCCTATTATGTAATCAGTAAAATATAAAATGTGTTCACTGCACTTTTGAAGAGGAGACCGATCCATCCGCGAAGTCTCCAATCTGCTTAGACATTCCGTAGAATGAGAGGTAGACAGTATATAGTTTATTTGTATGTGTAAAGTGCACAGACTATATCAATCTGACTAGTAATAGGCAGGAAATAAATAAGCGAAGATAGATTAATTATTTTAAGCCAGGTTAACTATTTCTTTACGCAACAATCTACAATTCTCCACACCTGACTTACTTACTTTACAATTTTTTGCTCTTAGAAATAACCTCAGTCATTGAAACGTTTAAATTATTTTGTGTTTTTTTTCGCTGGATTGTCAGCCTAAAAGGCCACTTTCAGTTCCATTTTATTTGAGAAAAGAGTATAATTTACTAAATGAGGTAACTTGAAAATATCTTGCTTGCTGTCGG
>JANTCA010020570.1:0-16750 GCA_024741275.1 Chironex yamaguchii
AACTGAAGATGGATTAAGAAAATCCGAAACATGTCTTATAAATTTAAAACATTGGTCATTGCTTTTAGACTGATTGCAAGTTTTGGATCCCTGTACAAGGTATTGTGCTCTCCTTTTTCACCCATAATGCAATGAGAGCCTCAGCTGATACTGACGAGACGAAAACAAGTATTTTGTAATGGACTCGGTAAAAGCTTTCCTTTGAAAGGGAAATCTGCAAGTAAAATCCAAAAAAGGTGCCTAATCCGTTGGTAAACGTGAAAAATGGGGCATCTGTTTACACGACAAGAGCATGGCGTGGAAGATATTGATCTTCCGGCTTCGAGTTCCTACCGGTACCCCTCGAAAACAGGTACGTTGGAATAACAAAAGTACATGAAGGATATCAGCCCAGATGAGCTTAAAGCACTATCTTAAAGTTTCATTCCTGCTATCATTTAGTATATGCTTTTAAAAGGTAATGCCTGATGTGTTCACTGAATCGATTGTAGTTTGAGCTGCGTCTGGGAAAATAGTGAGTACCCTTTCTGTAAATGACCGGTATCCTGTAACATGTCAGTCTGTTTGACAGCTGCGTATGGATTTGTACGGATTACTGCATGATGTGTATGGTTCCTTATATCATCATGGATACTTTAGAAACCCACTCCAAGCGAAATGTTTTGTGACCATGTAAGCATGAAGAAGGCAATCGACTCATTTTTTATGGAATAAGACAACGTTTGTCAAGGAATGCATTTACTCGATGAGTACGTTCATCAAGATTTCAAGTACAAAAGCTTTTTTAAGCAAGGCATTTGACTTTTTTACTCACAAGTCGGCACTTATCTCTGAAACATTACCAAATGTGCTTTAAATGTGATTTGCACAACCGAACTTTGTTTGGTGTTTAATGAGTGTACCATTTCACAACACATTTAGTCTGAAAAAACCATTTTTTCTCGTCTGGCCATGCAGCTAATGCTTATATCGCCTTATAATTTAAAATTGGTGAATTTATGTCCATAAACACGTAATATGCTTTGTTCATACTTATTTTCTTGTGAAAAATATACCCAGCTAGTACATGTTCTATCATGACAGTGATGGTGGTTAAAAAGATTTAAAAGTGCTTTAGAGGGAAAGGTATTACCAATGTCCGAAGACAACATTGAACCCAAAATAACAAGAAGTTCTCATTGGGTATCAGCAAAGACAAAATTTCAGAACCTTATACCGGGTATAGGATGTTAATGTGAGAAATACATTTCAATTTAAGTTCAGTGTCAGGCAATTTTCTTTTACTTTATGTTTTAGGTAGTTACTTTTCATCACACTTTATTATGGGAGGAGAAAAATTTAAAACTGTGAGCCCTGAGTCATTCCTTTTTGGAGATAATACTGACTTGAACTATCTTAGCACAAAACCAGCATCTGTAAGTATGGAGGCGCTTAATTTTTTAGCTTTTTCATTATTTGAGACCTGATGTGACACTATTTGAATTAAAAAGGTTTCCTTATGTGTTTTTTTTGTTAATAATATTGCCCTACACTTTAGAGGAGTTTCATCAGTGGTTTGTGTATATTGTTATTACTTTGCAGATGAATTAGACCAGGGGTGATGCAGCCTTACAAGCAATTTTGTGTAGCCTGAGTTTAAACACAAAATGTGTAGCAATTTTTATGCTTTTTTATGTTTTCTTTAAGTTTTGATAACTTACCAAAGCAATGTTTTTACCATATTTCCTTCTGGTGATGTTATTGAAGCATATAGAACAGTGGAAATTATACTTGAATTCCGAGAGATCCTTGATGAAATGAACAAAGAGTTCATGCTGTATAAATTCCTGAGCGTTTGTTTGCAAGCAAATGTATATAATTTCAAGTTTCATGGTCTTGACAATGGATGCTTTGAAGCAACCAGTTTTAAAAGACAGTTGCTGAAAATAGGAACTAGAAAAGGCAAAACAGATGCAATAAGACCGTGAAAAGCAAGTAATTGTCACCTGTTCAGTGCTGAAGCCAAGTATATGCAAAATACTATAGCCACAGTAATTGTGTTCTTGAGAACAGCTATTCATAAGATCACAAATGAGGTTATAGCAACACAGGGCAAGGAAGCTAGAAAGTGTTTCAAAAATCAAGATTTCGGCATTGCTAACCACATGGCTCAATGCAAGCTGTACCCAAAACTTGTACAAACACATCGTTTGTATAACGTATGATGAGGTTAATCTGATGACAGTATCCAGGGTTGGTTCAGGGTTGCCAAATATTTTTAGGTAAAATAGCCCAATTATTTTCCAAAAGTAGCCCAATTTCTTACCTTAAACATGGTTTCTATGGGGCATTAAATTATGAAAAATATGGCGATATAATGTTGAAAAGTAGTTCAATTTTCTTCTTAACCTTTGGTTTCTATGGGACAGAAAATTAACAAAAGTCGCTATAAAATTGTCAAAAGGAGCCCAAATCGACTACTAAACCGTGGCTTTAGCAACCTTGGGTTGTTTTGTAATATTCAATTAGGTCATCATTATCGATGACAAAAATGTACAGTGTGACCCAAAACACGTACGTTTGCACCCCAACACAGTTTATAATGCAGACACATGCACACTTTTGCTTAGTGATTATTATAATGAGGTCAATTCATGATCGATGTGTTCGGTAAATACAACTCACATGGCCAAACTTTCAGTGAAAAGGATGTACAGTACGACGGGGCGTAATCAATTAAATAGTTACATTTTAAAGGATCAAGATGTCGAACCGACAGCCAAATATTTTGGATTTTTATGGGTCTGGAAAGTGTAGCAAGCCAGATGCTAGCGGCAGCACAGCTGATGAACCTCCCAACAAAATTGTAAAAGTTGAAGAATACTATGAAGTTGGTGGTGAAGTTGAACTTGATGCTTTAACATCAAGTGCATCGGCAGAAAAAAATGATGATACTGAAAGTGCCAGTTCAAGCAGGTCACATGCACATTCCAAGAGTCATGGAGAGATGACTTTGAGTATGATACATGCTGATGTGATCGTTGTGTACAGCGTTGATATCATTTTCATCATTTTGAAGAAAGTACATAAAATCAAGAAAATGCTGGCGACCAAAATTTTGACCTTCAGGAGCCAATTGCTACCAAAATAAAAATCCTGTGTACAGGGTTGAACACATATGGGCCAATGCTCACTTGATTTTTTAATTCCCAAATTTTTGTCCTCAGTTTCCCTTAATTCATCTGACATACCCCTACCCACTATTTAAACAGGAAAGCAAAAGACCTTTGCATACATGAAATATGTATTTCCTGCGCGCTTTTTGACTGGGTGACCCTGAAAAGTGATGGCTAAAGTTCAATATTACAAATTGATGTCAGGGTTGCGTTTCTTCTGATTTAATTAAAATAGCCAGAAATACAATTGTATGTTAACATTGCAAAAAAGCCCCAATGATTTCCATGGAAGAACATACAACAAAATTTCTTCTAACCTTGGATAAGGACAGGAGCAAAACTCTTGAGGAGAAACGGACACGCTTAGTTTTAAAAGCGTATGTGACCCAAGCATTACACGTGTCATTCAAACTGTGTCCTACATGTCACAGCTCTTCCTCAAAGAGATTATTTTAGACATGCATTCTTTCACCCCATGAAGAATACCATGTTTCAGAAGATTCTATTGTTTTGTTTTCTGTGTGGCAAAACTCGACATGTTGATTTAAATTGGTTTTGATTATTTCATCAGATCAGCTAAACAATGGAATCATGTTTTCATTGTTGTGTCGAGGTGACCAGAATTTGATGGGCATTTATGAAAGATTTGTGTGACAATACTTGCTTTGGCTATTTCTTTAAATTTTCAAGGCAGTTCTGTTGGCAGTTTGCTGAAATTTATCAGACTTATCCAATGTCTGACAGCTATTTACATCCCTGACACTATTTTTTCTCCGGTGTTACTATTGGTATTGGTAGTCTAAAGTTGATAACAAAGCCTAACTGCATTTGAGTGTGTTTTACTTTTGGCTTTTGAGTTTTATTGTTTTTACTGCTTTTACTGTATGTTAATGAAAACCTATGGTTTTTTTTCTCAGAGGACTCTTGTTTACCATAGAATTTGTATAAAATAGTACCTTATTGCTTGTTTTGAATTTTTGAATAATGAAGATGAGAATTTCAAAATATATCTTATTTTGTCTTGCTGTACATTGCAATTTCCTTATGTTCTAACAGTGATTATGCTGCTCAACAATCTGAAAAATAGTCTAAAAACCTGCACTTGACTTGCACTAACAAACATGTATGAGTGAATTTCCTTTGCCATAAAAATCAGCAAGTCAAAAAATCAGATCACTTCTCGTAGATTGAAATCTTCACTCAGTGTTACTGATCAATACAAACAAGTTTTCACCAAATTTTAAAAAGCAAATTGACTTCATTGCTTTCAAGTAGTATTTAAACATTAAACAGCTCTTAATTTTATACCTAATGTTTAAGAGGGGTATCAGTGGCATGTGCAGGAAAATCTGAGGAAGTCACACCAGAAATGGAGGACCATACCAATGCATTACTTTTATGTGCATCTAGAACCTTCTAGAAGCCATTCCTGTGCTGCAGGAACAATTCTGATGTAATATTTATATGAATCTTACAGAAAGTTCACTTTGCTTCTGTTTTCTTCTAAAAAATTCTAAAATTTTGTATTGTGTTCTTCAGCATTTTTTATTGTTCTGGAAAGTTCTTATTGCTTCTACTTTAACTGCTCAAACCTGCATAAGGAGTTGCTTTCTGAGAATTGTGTTACTTTGGATTAAGATGAATGTGATTAGCTTTGATAGATTATAGGCTCAGAGAAATATCAATCTATAGAGATTTATTATCAAGTCTTCATTTCTTTTATGGTGTCCAGTTGAATGTCATACTTTACGTAATGTGCAGATGTAATAGTTTATGTCTGCTCTCATCTGTGACCTGCTTTCATAACCTACAGGACCAGTCTGTTCATGGTTACTTTAACCACCAAATTCTAGTTTTCTTTTCTAAAGGATCCCTGAGTTGAAAAAGATTTGGTCAAGATGTGTATGGTGGATCCATTTTCTTAATTTGTAGTTGTGAGAATTATAATTTCTGCTCCTCTCTCTCCCCTGTCTCTCTACCCTTAGATTATTTGACTATGTTCAATAAATGTAGGGCTTTTAGGTTGGCAGAAGTTTTGGTAAAGAAAAACAGAGGAAGGTGGAAGACATAGCTCTAGCAAAGATTAAAGAGGCTAAAAGTTGCAAATCAGTAAGAAACAAGCAAAATGCAGAGTATTTTGGAAGTGAATAAAAAGAAACTGTCCAGCCATATGAGCATGTAAAATGAATGTGCATATGCAATAGCTTACTGTTTCATTTCATTCTTGATTTTGTATGACCAGATTTGCCTCCTTCGGTATTGACAACTTAACAGTACTAACTTAGAAATATGATTATGCCATTCCAAGTGTTGCTGTATGATTTAAGAAGAGTTTTAAAACTGTATGAATCATGATGTTGCAATTTCTATTTGTGTTCGTGTCAAACATAAACAATTATTTTGCATGTTTTTATTTCTTCAAAGTTCCCATATTCTCCTCCAAGTAATAATGAGCCAAGTAAAACACTGCGTAGTTTAGTCCACCTACGGAAGGATACTCTTCGCCTTGTGAAGTGAGTTTAACATTTGTATTTTGCTGACTTAGTATCAAAGAACATATGTGACTTTTTTGAAGTAAACTTTCTACGATTTTTTTGTAGTTGAATCGTAAGGTATCGTAATGTTCGCACTGTTATATGAAGACATCGCCATGTTCATTCTTGTCGCTATATTAATTCAGTAATTCTAACATATTCAAGATATTGACTCTTGGCTGTGCTTCATCACTATTTTACAGTGTTAAATCTCTACTTACTATTACAAAACTAGGCTTCTCTTTCTCAAGGGTGGAGTGTACAAAATTTAGATGAGTTGGTTTGAGGCTAGACTGCCTTAAATAGAATATACCATCCCATATTGTGTTTCCTATAAGACTTGCAATGTAGTACAGACACCTCCTTGAAATCTAACATTATCCAAAGCATCTAAAAAAGTCACTTGCTGTAGTGTTTTTTAGTGCAACAATCAGAACAGAATGACCATGGACAACAATAAAAAAGAACTTGCTTTGCAGATTGGAAGTCTGTGATTGAGATTTAAGAAGAACAACACTATCTAAGTGAGAGGTGCTATGGAACATCACTTCAAGGTGCCTTTAGCACAACTGTTCACTTTTTTCTGAGAGTGTTTGACATTTTAGGTTACCTTTGGGTGAACACTGATCTTACATTTGGTACATATGGCTTGCCAACCTAAGGAGGATTGAGGCAAGACTATAGTCCTGGCATATCCTGAACTCTGTTTACTGTCAATATGCATGCTAAGATGGAATTGTCTGACTAGCTAGATGAACCTTTAAGGGCAGCAAAATTTGTCCATGATTTTTCTGGAGTTTTTTTTTGGTTGACAATTTTGAAGGCTCCAGTCAGACAGTTGTGTAGAGACTCGTGTTCTGCACTTGGAAGTTCGCTTTAGTTGGTATGCAGTAAAAAGTCATGTAAGGCCAGTTGTATTTTCTTTAAAGACAAAAGTTGCCAGGGCAGCAGGGTTTACTTAACTGGTTGCATGATACCAGTAATTGTTTGCATACAGACAAGAAATATTGATAACTTACTGAGCACCTCTTAAATTGTGTTTTTTTTCCTGAGAGTTGATTTTACTTAGTCACACTTCCTTTCTTAGGGCTAATAAACTGGACCAAGATCAGTTTTCAAATGAAGAATATAGGTTTGAGTTTACATTTGATGCAGATGTACCATGTGCAGTTAAAACATATCTGTTTGCAACAGAAAGCTACCCATATAGTGGAATCAAGTGAGTAGTATTCAAGCAGGAATTAATTTGTTTTATATATAAAAAAAAGTTTATTATTGAACCTAGCTTTTCTATCTAGTATAAAAACAGGTACATTGATTTTAGATAATTTAAAACGAATTAAATCTGATTTTTGTATATTGCTTGTTTCAGGAATAAAAACATAAACATCAACCCTGAAGTTAGGGAGGTGACAATAGATAAGTGATTGTGGTGATAATAATAATAGTACCTAAGAACACATAAGGTGTGAAAGTCCACTGTCTTGACATAAACCTTCATTTGCCAAGGAAGTGTGGTTTTGTTGCTTGCCTCATGTTACTTGCATCACTATGAAGTAGCACTTGTTTTAGACTTTAATGTAGATGTTTTGATAAAAACATAACTAAAGAATGTTTTACATATGTAACATGCAAAGTGTAGCAGCATTGACTTCCTTGTCCAGGTTAGCAACAGGGTATTTGAGTGACCAGACCACGTATACAAACAGGTATAGGCAGAAAATATATGTAGAAAGATCAGTATGACCAGAAGGGGAGCCCTTGACTTCACCCTTATATAGGCAAAACTGTGAATAAATTGAAAATTTCCTCTCCCCTTTAAATATGTATGCATGCCATGGATATTAAAGGACTTCCTAGGAGTTAAATGAAAAAAATATTTGACTGCATTTTTGTAGCATAGTAAGAAACTTCTGATGAAAGAGTTGAAGCTATCTGCCAGCTCAGTCTCTTGTGCCCATGTTTAATATTTAGCTCTTTTAAGGATTTGACAAAAGTATGTTTTGAAAATGTTACAAATATGATAGTAGCAATCTAATAGCAGAAGAGATGGTTATTTTTAATTTTCACTATACCATTCATCTTGGGGACAGGGTGTATGCCCCTTTTATTCACTAGTTTACTGACTAGATGCTGCTAAAAGTTACCAATCATAGTGTACAGGTCAGTACTGACAGTTGTTTTGAAACATATGTTATACAGATCAACTTTGATTTACTACAAAGCGGTTAATCAATTTGCTGAATGAGGTTATTTCTATCCAAATACTTAAGGTGATAACGCTCCTACACCCCTTCCCTGAATAAATTAAGACATCAAATACTAGAAACGAATTATGCAATGGCAAGTAAAAGTTCCAATAGTGGTCTGAGTTCTGATTGTACAAACATTTCTTACAACAATTGTTAAAAGAAATTGTCTAGTATGCGATTGTTGTAGTTTCTCATTTGATAAATATCAAATTATTTTATTCAAACTTCTGTAATATATAAGAATTCCTATAACAGATTAGGAAGCCTTACTATCCTGAATTATGAAGAGTACCCTCTCACACTCGTTAACTAGGTAAGGAGTGTGAATCACTGCAACCATGCCAATCTGTTCCTGGTACAACCTGTTGTTTTAAGGTATCTTATTTTATATAACTGACCTTATCAATAGAAATGAATTTTTTCATATGTGTGTCTAATTGTATTATAAGAAATGAGGCTTATTAATTATTAGTTATTTTTTGTCTGGTTAGATATACTACCAAAAGACCTGGCAATTCATCTGACCCAGTATTTTATTCTAAAGGAGCTAATCAAGTTTACAAGGACACTCATTTTACTGTAATACCAGACGGCTATAACAAAGATATGGTACGTATAAGTCAAGAAGACTTATTGCCTAATTTTATTCTGTATCGGCAGATTGTCTGCTTCATTTCATGTGTCACGGCCATACATCATCAATTACAACAAATGTGATGCATTTTGGCATATATTGAAAAGAAGGGTGATATTTGTAGGCTATCAGTTGTAGGCAAGATGATAATATGATATTATTGGAAAATTGTTATGGGCACCTTGTTTGGTCAATCAATTTAAGCGACTCACTTTTACAGGGTTCATGAAGTTGCCCTGTTAAGCCCTATAGCCAACACGTTTGACACAACTATTGGTCACATGGTAATTACTAAGTATCTGTAGCCCAAATCAACATGCATAATTTACTTACGATAAAGTAGACTTCTTTTTGGAGGTTCTAATACTCTAATTGTTCACCAAAGTAAAAATCAGTACACAACTGTTCTTTTTATTCAAATTTCAATACTCACATGGTGTAAAGTTTGAAATAATAGTGAGCGTTTAATTAAAACGAAGCTAGGATTAGATTGAATGATTGGAATTATTTTTGTTTGCTATTGTTGTTTGTTGCTTGTTTGCTTGCTTGCAACTGTGATACATTTTTTCATTGAAAGTCGTATTTTGTTCATGAAGACCCATTTCTTCTTTTTGACCAGTTTGATTATACAAGTGGAGCATCAGAAATTCCGATTGTAATACAGCTTTCTGTGGAAGATGATGGTAAGTTACTTCTTTGCCTTCATAGGTTTACATAATTCACACCAAGCCTTTTTTGTCAGCAATTTCCGGCTGGAAATCAGACTGTCTGTTAGTGTTTTTTCTCCTATGGGTGCTGAAGATAAAAGAATAAACCTAACATATACTCTGGGTGTCATATAATACGACTTAAAGAGATTGATGACGGGAAGGGCATTCGGCTGTAAAACAGCTTGCCAGATGATGATTCAGACGACAAGCAGAAGACAAACTATACGGAATCGGTCAAAGCCCTGGTCCAAAACGACTGACAGGAATGCTAAGAGCAAGCTGGGCGGTGATGGAAACTAACCGCAACCGCTATGTCGACCTCTAATTGTAGAGACAGTAGTTGCTACTTCCCTGATCCCATACATTTCCCTGATCCCATACATTTCCTTTGCATAACACCATAGTATTCCCTGGCAGCTGTCCCTGGCCAACATTGACTCAGGCTAGCGTGCGTCCTTGCCCATTCCATGGAATTGATACCATTTGTGGTTCAGGCAAAATTGCATTTTATATCCATTCTAATTTACATTTTATGAACCTAAGCCTTTTATAATTTTTATCTTCTAGATTTTACTGGTCAGAGCGAGGTTACTTTGGCGACCTTTGAAAAGGTTATTATAACATTCATATCGTTATTGTAGGTTAGAGGACATTGATCTTAAGTAAAGATGTATCTTAATAGTATAACCGTGGTTACAAGCCCGTTATTCTTCGGCTTCATTTGTCAATATTTGTTTGACTGATTTCTTTGCGACATTCGTGTACGTTTTTCAAGCAGGATTTAAAGCGACCAGAAACCCCAGAATTGATAATGTCTCTCGTATCGTATTATTGAAACATGGTACTCTTGTGCTGTAAAGGCAGTGTGAAATGGCAAAGCTACATTATGTCAGGCTCGTGAACATAGTTACTGACATTTGCTTTATGTACTTATTTATTA
Source organism: Chironex yamaguchii (assembly GCA_024741275.1). Lineage (NCBI taxonomy): Eukaryota > Metazoa > Cnidaria > Cubozoa > Chirodropida > Chirodropidae > Chironex > Chironex yamaguchii. The sequence goes on from JANTCA010020570.1 coordinate 10,226, forward strand.
GATCAATGTCGTACCACTGTTCTGTTACTTAAATTGTGGTTCTCAAATCTATTTACGTACGATCCAGTTTTCCCCTTTGTATTTACTTTTATGGTTATAAGGAATGGCAAAGGTGTTCTTTTTTCCCTTACAGGCTCCGGACGGAACGTATACTGTAAAACCATTGAAGCAGAAAATGGTGGTAAGCGACAACTCAAAATTGTTAAAACTTTAGAATTGACGGCTTCGAACTTAGGAATAGTTATTGTTTTCTGTTTTAGATCAGCTGCCCCTTGTTATGGTAGTCTTTACCATTTGTTAGTGAGAACTGAAGGATGTACGACTTGTAGTATGGTCAGAGTTTTGAGAACAAGAGTTTTCGCTCATTGAAGTCTTCTTTATAGCCTCGTTTTCAAAATTGCTGCGTTTTTAGGTATTCTGCTCCATCCTTTGTCAAAAGCGAACTTAATGACGCAACTATCTGCATAGCCTGATGCCATTTAATCTAGAAAGTGTGATGGTATTGCAAAGAGTTGATGTATTGGTAACCAAGAAGGCTTAGGGTTGAATTTTAATCCAGGTTGTAATTTCATATTTTTATTTTTATTATCTCAACACAAATGCTATAATCTTCGACAAAGCGTAGATATTTATTACATATTACATTTTTTACATGTAGCATGTAAACTACTTATATACATTTCTCGTTACTCTAGGTTGATGGGCTGTGTTACATACTTCAAGAAATATATGGCATAGAAAACAAAAAAGAAGAGCGGAAAGATAGCGTAAGTAGTTAAGTTGTTTTGAATCCATGTCATTGTTTGACAATAAGAAACGGATGTACTCCTCGCTAGAGTTCGGTCAGGGAGCCTTTTTTCACTCACATTTACTTTTATGTGACAAAACTCTTTTGTTGGTCATGCTTTCACCTCGGACGTTCGCAGTATTTTAGTTTGGATTGTAGCAGAATTGTTTTCAGACGGGGTGTTGGTATTCTGTTGATAGGAAAATACCAAAATATTTATCATTCGTTCGTTTTCTATCTTATAAGATTTCATTACCAGTCCAAAGGTTTTATGAAATTCTCTCTAATTTCGCAGGAAGATGATTTTGAGGAGAATGGGACCGAGTGCGTAATCTGTATGTGTGATACGCGTGATACACTGATTTTACCATGTAGGCATCTCTGTCTTTGTAACTCCTGTGGTAAGTCTTTTTTTCTTATACTTGTAGTAATGTATAAGGAGATTTATGTCGGCGTTGTACGATTTATATGATGGCCGGAGTCAAGAATTGTAGGCATGCTGGAATAACCTACTGCTCAGTTTCATTTCGTGTATACTACATTTATCACGTTGATTGTATTGGATCATACAAGAAACTGTGTATGCATTAGGACTTAGAAAGGGATTAGAACGTATTATCAGTACAATACACTTTCAAGAAAAGTGATTAAAACAGTTAGGTGAGTGCATTTCCCTTTCCGTGCAAATATTTGTACGGTGAAGTCAATATCAATTGATTGCCAGTATGTTATATTTCACTTCCTGCAACTAAAATGAAAGGAAAAGAATTACTCCCAGGCGATATTATTCGGGTTTTCTACTTTGTTATAATGACAAGGTAGTCTATTTACTCTTATTTCCCAGATGTTCCTTTAGGTTGTAAATTTTTTATTTTACCCTTTGTTAATCTCTTAATGGAAATAGATCGGTCGGAGTGCTTTTCTTTGTTCTTTGTTTTTGTACGTGAATCTCTTAGTTACTGTCTCACTTTGTGTGGTTCGTAAAAGATTTAAATTAGAACGGTGTTGTGTTATCCATATTTTGAAAAAATCCTTGCACATCTTTTACGTCTTTTACGGCAGGGATGTTACTTTTATCTCATTTTAATTTTGGGGTTAAAATATAACCATAAAAAATTTGAGCTCTCTTTTCTCCCTTCACACAGCAAACTCACTGAAATCACAAGCGAGCACTTGCCCGATTTGCAGATCACGTAAGTATATGAACGTTTTTCAGTCAGCTGGTGCAAAGTTTGATATGGCTCTAGTGGAAAGCAAATGACATGAAAAGTAGAAAGGAGCAATTTCAGTAGATTCGATTATACCTAAATCGTTTCCCGGTCTCTCTTTGTTTGATTTTGCTATTGAAATAAAAATATCGATTTGTCTACAGCATGTTTGTTAATGAGCTCCGTAATTGCAAATGGTTAAATGTAAATATGCTCTGTTTCAATGTCATTTTGTGGTATGTAGGGTCTTATCTCTTTCGCCAACGAGGGCCAGCCATACTTAAATATCGCCGAAGTACTTTCTTCCTCTGTTCTGTTAATTTTCTACAACTTATGTTTTTTTCTTAAATTAGCATTCCACGCTTTGTTGCAAGTCAAAGCCGTGCAGTATAAAAAGAAAATTCAAGATTCCAGTCGGGGCTCTGCAAATCGAGAAACAAAACAGGTAAAACACAGTGATGACGGGACTATGACGGGACTTTGTTTTTTTTACGTACTGTAAACACTATAATGCTATCGAACCACCTTTGATATAAAAGACTAGGTCTTATCGTCTTTGTAAACAGTGGGCACAACTGGGCAGAAATGTACCGGAGGCAGGCTTCCTGTTGGTTCCTGTTGGCCTTGTCAATACATAAATGCAATTATACGGATTACGATATTTCCAGTATTTTATGAAAACACTTTTCGACCTTTTACGATAATCTGGGCTACAGATTGTTGTCGCGAGTTAATATTAACGTGGTGCAGAGGTGTAGGAAGTATGATATATATATTGAAAGACTATGTTTTGCTCTATTGTTTTGGTGGTACGTTGAAGGCCTACATTGTGTATCAGTGTTACTTTGGGATGACTCAGGTGATGACTAGAGGAGTTGTAACTTGTTATTGAAAGCCCTTTACGTTTAAAAGAAACTCTGAACTTATATGGAAGTAATGCGTAAGGATATTGGATTTATAGAAAAACTCAAAGGAACACACAAAGTCCATAACAGAAAGTTGTTTGTTTTTTCGTAAAGATCAAACCGATTTATCACAAGACAATTTTGTGCAAGGCACTAGCTTCAAAGCTTTCAAATCAGACAAGGGTTTTAAATTTTTCAGTTTCATGCCTACAGGTCCCAAAGTAAAGTTATTGAAAAATGAATTGCAAATAGACAAAGTAAAATTGATTTTTTACAGAATTACCTTTGATCAGTATCTTTGTTTGATCTTACTTCCTAGATAAGATTTGTAATTATTTGTAAAAGAATGCATTTTGTTTTGTTGTAAAACAGTTACTTAATTTTCCTAAAAGTACAAAACTTAAAAAGTGTCTTAAATAAAACTGATATCTATAAAGCTTTTCTTCTGACACTGATCACATACATTCGTAGGAATACTGTAAAAGAAAACATAGCAGAATTTTTAGTGTAAGATAGGATCGAAAATTGACCAACAAGAAAGCAACGAACCAATTATTGGGCGAGAAAAGACAAAGACAGAAAGTATAAAGGAATGAAAGAGCAAGAAAAATAAAAATGGTAAAATGATAAGATAACCACCTAGACAAACTTAAGGAGTAACCCCTGCGACTTTGTTAGTCTTGCCCTATGACTAAGGAATGTGACTCTGCTGTAGGACAGCATCTTTTAAATAGCCCATCGTGGACCGACCTGTATTGTGACGACCTTTTTTCGATGGTTGCTAAAGCAAGGTCAAAATTTCATCTGTGTTTTGGAGGCGCTTTATATTCGGGAGCGTAAACCTTGGCTGTGTCGACAGAAGGAATTTGTAGTTCCCCACTGGTTGCTTCACTAGTTTAATTTGGTCGTTATCTTATCATCTTACCTTTTTCTTTCATTCCTTTGTACTTTCTGTCTTTGTCTTTTCTCGCCCAATACTTGGTTCGTTGCTTTCTTATTGGTCAATTTTCCGTCCAATCTTCATGACAAATTACGGCCTGGAGTTGATATTTTAATTTTCTCACTCATGGTTGACCACTTTACATAAAAAATCTTTCTTGTTAAAATTGTTGCCGTTCTGAACCATAAAACCTCGTTTTCACGTTTTAGAGCACAGGGAGTGCCACAGACGGAAGTGAATACGAAGAAGTGCCTCTAATAGAGGCTCTGAATGGATATTTGCAGCCTGGGGCCGCAGGTAATTTACGTAAATGTATTCTGATGAAGTTATGACTCTCGATTCCCCTTTACGTTCAGTCAGGTGTTAAACATGCACAACTGATCAAAACTGCAGTTTTAAAGTGTTGATTAATTGTTCACTCTAACAATGAGTCCTGTTCTCGTGTTTGATGAACATGGAAATGTTCTAATGAAGTAAACTCGTGAAATTTGTACTTGATGGCAATGTTGCACAAACATGTCATTGAAAGTGGTAAACTGTTCTGTTGGAGGGTCAATAGGAATAGGGATTTTCCTAATGGCATTGCAGACAAAACTTGCATTGCTTTTGTTCATAGCTTTTCCCCATTGATATAAAGTCACTTTTTTATTTAATTTAATAACTGGTATAGTTTTATTCATGCAGTTACAAATAACAAGCTTACGTCTATAAGTAGTTGACATGATCTGTTAAAAATGTCTATTGAAGCCTTAGAGAGTTTGAGACGTGGCTTTTTTCTAATCACATGCTGTTTGCAAAATGCTCCAGTTATTGCTCGTTTTAGCTACTCTTGCCGTGTTTAGTCCAGATTAAAACAGATCTTTTTATGAGCTACAGGAGCTTGAATAATCACTTATCTTTTGCGTCCACACTGTTACAGGGCTAACAAGTCGCCCGTCATCTACAAAGAGAAACCGATCTCGAGCCGGCTCACGGCCAGGGTCACGAATATCACGTTGCCCATCTCGTCAAGCAACCAGAAGTGGCAGTGTTAGCTTGCCATGCACAGAAAAGACAGGACAAGAAACAGAGGAACGGACTATGTCACAGACTAGTGTTCAAAGTGCGGATCAGAACTATTTGAGAGGATGTGCGTCACTCTGTAATGGAGAGCAAACCGATACCGATACTGATCCACCAGAAGAACCCGATATAAACAAAGCCGACGATTCAGCAACGGATCTTTTGGAGTCGAATGGTAGCACTGGTAAGTAAGTTGCAGGTCCGCATTTTGTTAAAGACCACACAGAAATCGAGTTACGAACTTGTTAGTTGAAGTAAATATTAAAGATATATTCTTTATTGAATCTTTTGGTTGTTAAGTCAATATATCATCTCGCATTGTGGAAGTAAAAAAGTGGAGGCTATGGTACGTGCTATAAAGCTTGTAAGGGTGACCTTGCCGCTAAATGCAGAAAATGGTCATTCGCTTCACATTTCGTAATTCCTGGCGATGGATTAGTAATATCTGTTTGACTTCACAGAAAGAGGGAAAAATTTCTTGCTGAGTTTATAAGAGTCAGTTACAAATAACTTATAGTAAAGAAAGAAAACAATTTTTATTGATTTGTAAAACGGAAGAAAAAACCTGATCTTTCTAATAGTTCAGCAGTTTCGCAGATTTCAGTAATTTTGCAGATTTGATTTAACACACAAATAGTTTGCTCGTAAATTCGACGTGTCAGCTGAATGCCATGTTTGTGAGATTTAATGTGGATTTTTCTCGTGACCGAAAGACAAAAGTCGGGGATAAAAAGTTCCTTGCCAGCAGCGTGCCAATTAAAGTTTCTTGTTGTAAGAAACTTCACAATTTTCTTTTTTTGTATTGACATAGTCATTTTTTGGATCCAGTTTGTTTGCGTTATTTTGAGCTTGCCTTGGATTTATTTTCTGGCTTATTAGGTTGGCCACCAATTGCAAGTAAGGAGTTTATGATATATTTCTTTTCTTTTGAGGCTTACGAGAGTTGATAACAGATGCATCTATTGATAGCGACTGCAGGGATGAACGGAGAAGTGAAACATCGACACATTTTGATTTATCGTTGCCTGGAACTCCGATGGGGAGTGATAATAGTACAAGAAGTGGCAGCAGTATGAGCACTCAGAGACTTCTTTTAGGCGCCATCTACAACGGAAGAACACAGAATACTACACCATCAGCAGTAGCTATTGAGGAAGGTGAACATTGACCCCCAGAAATAGAGCCGCTGTTATCACGTCTAATACCAAAGATAGTGCCCCTGCTATGATTTGTACAAGGTTTGAGGTAGAGACGATAAATTTTGTATAGTGAATGACACTCCGGTATTAATTACAAATTCCAGCTCGGATCAACATGTTGCGTTACCTCTTTCAGGGATGGTGGAGATTGGTATTCTCAAATGACACTGCTTTAATCTAGGTCATACTTGTGAACTGCCCACGTAACTTTCAGTCTAATGCATATCAAACTTATGAGGGAGATTACTAGGAGGTATGATAGACGAAGTCCAATTGGTGTTACCCATTTACATATGTGACTGCAATTGAACTGCCCACGTAACTTTCAATCTAATGCATATCAAACGTATGAGGGAGATTACTAGGAGGTATGATAGACGAAGTCCAATTGGTGTTACCCATTTACATATGTGACTGCAATTGA